>CAUYTI010056947.1:0-21942 GCA_963575145.1 Galago senegalensis | reverse complement strand
TTAGCTATCTTAGGAAAGCTATAATCCAAATGGGGTCTAAGACTATGGGGAAAGGGGAGGAGGGAGGGGAGGGGGGAGGATGGGTGAAGAGAATGATATTGTGGGGATCACGCCTATGATTTATCCTATTAGGGTACAAGTGAATTTTTCTGAAGGTTTAATATAAATGTCTTAACACAACAATTATGAGAAAGACATAATGGCTATGTTAGCCATGGATGAGAGTTTTTCAAACTGTATATGGAAGCAACACACTGTACCCTATGATAGAATTAATGTACACAATTATGATCTAATAAAAAATAAAAAAATAAATTAAAAAACCAAAAACAATAACCTTTTCCCCAGCAGAGGAGGCAGAGTTTGGGTGAAATACATTCTATGGTCCAATCTTTCCAAGATATTGGAGATTACATCCCTTCCTCCCCAGTAAACCACAGAAGTTCTGCCATTTCAATTTTTTCACTGTGGGCCACCTTCGGGTCCAAGTTTCAACCAACCAAACAAGTAAACAACAGAAATAGAAAGGGGCAGTGTCTGTTGCTGCAGACACTGTGTGGTTCATGGTGTCCAAAACCTTTGGGATGGAAGGGACAAAGTGTGATGAGTGGCCAGGCAGGACCCATGAAGCCCTGGAGCAGCAGAGTAACAAAGCCGGCGTACAGCTGGCACAAGACAACCCGGAAGGTTAAACCCCAGAGGCACCACGAGCTCAGGCTCAATGCCCAGCCAGCATCTGCCCAAGTTAAAACACCCAGATACACTCTCAAGAGTGAACCAATACAATCTCAAATTTTCAGGGTTCTTTCCATTGTGTGTGTGTTTTCCCATTGACTGGACTGGGGATAGGGCTATGCTGAGAGAAGGCTGAGGCTTTTTAAACATGTGTCATTCATTTTTGAGGTCCTGTCCCCAAATACTCATTCTCATCTTGCCTCCTTTATGGACCTTCCTCTATACCTCGTCCTCGTGTTTTTTCCTCCTTCTCTAAGTTGCCAGGTTAGCAGGATCTGGACGACTTTCTCTCACTGCTGGTTTTGTTGTCTTGTCTACAAACACAATGTGTGGTTTTGAACATAGCTGTGTTCTTCATAAATATTTTTGAGAGGCTAATTACAAAAATAGGAGAGGAGGGAGGTGGCTTCTTTCTTTCTTTCAGGATAAACTAAAACGTGGAATGATGATTCAGCACCTGGTTGTCCTTTGTGGTACTGATGAGGCCGCCTGGGAACTCTCTTCTTAGTGTGAAGGTGTTGACTTAGACTTGGAGTGGTGGGAGGTCAAGGTCTGGGTGTCCCATGAGTGTCCATTTCTGTTCTGGGAATACACATGACAGCCCTCTGCCCCCTGGATGTACTGGTTACAATTTATCAGATATTTTCTAAAATATCCAGAGCTAAACTTTCAATAAAGAAGAACACCTATGTGACAAAAGCAGAGAGAGAGTTGGGAAACAGAAGACTCAGCTCTGCTTCTGGCCTGGGGTCGGGGCTGGGCAGGGTCCGTCCCAAATCCTAAGGGTCTGAGGTTGAATGACCACGCGGGACAGACATGAGGCCTTGGGACCAGGTGCCTCAGGATGTAGGGCCCTGTGAGCAGGGACTCCATGAAGAACACACCCTCAGTGAAAGGGACACCTGAGAGACAAATCTGCCCGGTGACTCCGAAGGTGAGACAGCAGCTGACGCTCCTCTCACTCAACCCAGGAACAGCCGGGCAGGACGTGAACACAAAGTGAAATGGCCCCAGGTCACAGTGCCTCTGCAGCACCCGGCAGGGGCAATTCCAAAACTGCTCAATCTTAGGTCCTTGGGGAGGGGGTGTGGGAATGGCTCAAATGAATCTCATAAACCAAAATGACCCGGTACAGGCAAAAATTTCATCCTTACAGAGAGTCAGCAGGCACCCCAAACCGGAAGATGACAGAGAGGCTTCAGGGCAGACATGATAAACCAGCAGACTCAGTGTGCCAAAGTCACGACATCACAGAATTAGTCAGGCTACTCCAATGGTGTGCATGTAATTATGAAAAATAGAAGATTATTGAGAAACAGTAAAGTGGAATTACATATGAAAACATTTTTCATGGATAACAGGAATCCAATGTATGCATTCAATGCTGTGTGTGTGTGTGGACGGGCTGATGAGTCAGAAGGCAGATTCCAAGTGATTACTCAGAATGCACCACAAAGAGTGGGATAGAAATTATAAATGTTAAGAAACACAGAGGATACAACGATAGTGTCCACAATATGTCTAGTATGCGTTTTCAGAGGGAAAAGTAGAAAGATTGGTGGACAGGACATCCATTTTTGAAAATGTGAAAGTTGAAAATTTTACAGAATCGGTGCAAGATCCAAATCCTCAAAGATCAAGTCCAGCATAGAAGCAATGAACCTAAGTCCTTCAAATAGAAACAAGGTCGCCAAGGCACAAAAGAAACAGCAAAATGAAAGATAAATTCCCACATGCAATCAGAAAGAAATGCAGATTTTGCAACAAGAAGATAAAAATCGCACGACAGGAGATGTATAAAGAGCAAAAATAAAGAAGACAATAAAACAGTGTTTTCAACATACTGAGAGAAAGGAACTGGCAGCTTAGATTTCAGAGCACCGTTACAGTACCGTTCAGGATTGAATAAAATAAGAGCGTTTCAGAAAAGTAACCCTGGGATTGTCTAGCACTTCCTGACCATTTGTAGATTATAACTGAAAGATCCACAGCAAGATAAATATTTGGAAGGAAATTTTATTCAGAAGAATGAAGTTACATGGTGCAAGGAGTAATGTTCATCAATGAAATTATAAATATGACTGTAAGCCTGTGGTATTTTAGGCTTGGGGCTACACGCAGTGCATGCCCCGTGGCCTTCTGGAGCTTTTTCTGACTCAGGCGTGGAAGACGATGGCTCACTGATTCTTCTCACTTTCGGAACCATTGGAAATACCGAGAACAATCCATGTTTTCACGCCCATTTGATGGTGGGAGTAGAAACCAGTACAACCGTTGAGGAGATTAATTCAGCATAAGTGTTAAAGAAGATGTTCAGTAGAGCCGATCGGATATCAGTGCCGGGAGTTTACCCTGAGACTGTCATGTGTGCCGTCAGAAGGACGTCTCCAGGAGGGTTCCACGCTGGAGTCCGCGCTACCCTCCAACAAGGGAAGCTCAGACAAGCAAACTCGGTGTGAGATAGAGAACACACCCAACGGTGAGATAAAGGGACCCGAGCCCCCAGGGGCGGGGAAGGCTCTTCAGGAAATGCCTACGTCACACAACAATATGTGTAGCAAACACAAATTATATGCAATGTTTAACAAACACGACAGAGGGTGTCTTGTATGAAGAAATGGAATCAATAAGCACCCGAATCAGGGTGCTGGTTTCCGTGAGGGTGGTGCCTGGTGCAGTGGAGGATGGGAAGGTGGTTTTGAGAGGAGGACTTCGAGGCTTTGTTTCCCCAGCTGGGCAGCGAGCTCCTCGGTGTTTCCGGTGTTGTGAATTTATGTGTTGTTCACACATTTTGTTAATTCAGAAACGTGCAATGGAAAGTTGCATCGTCATATTTTATCAACTGGATTGCTCTAGAAATATGGACATGTTTCTGATACGATGTATTTTTATTTACCATGGGAAATACCTGGGCCTGCAACCTTGTAACACTTTTAAAGGTCTGTTAAAGGGGCTTATTGGGACCAATTTAAAAAGTTAAGGCTGAGGAATTACGGTCATTTCTTCTCCCTCTCTTCATAACTAAAAAAGGCAACATTGTGAAATTGTGATGTGGTAGTCAAAGCACTTGGATAGGTAACTGGAAAAGCTATTAGCTTTGAGTGGAGCCCAGAGCAGGGGAAAGCATTCAGTTAGTCCCGGCTGCAGTGCCAGAAACTCTTTCTTAAGCCACTTAAGCCGCCCACCAGCAGGTCCAGTGTAACGTGTCTGTGACATCGTGGGAGGCTCTCTGGAGCCTGTGGCAAGATGCTCCAGATATGGGACAAATCGTGCCTTCTTTGGGTAATAACATTCTCCTTTGGTGAGAGACCTCTGACCTTGCCACTAAGCTGACTGTGGAGACCAGGTACTTAAGCAGAAATGGTCTCTGTGACACCCTTGGGAGCAGTATCTGAAGGTGCAATTAGTTTGCAAGAATCCCTCTCTCATAAGCAGAGTTTCGGTCCTAATCAGCCCCTCCTCCTCCCTAACAAACACCTCTGCCTCATGAGAATTCCCTCATGGACTCGGACAGAAAAAGATGAATGGAAACCCAGTGTTGAGACGGTTCTGTGCAGCTGCTGTGTCAGTCACCCCTGGCTTTTGACACTGCAAATCTCCAAAGCACAGAAGAGAAGGCCAGTGTTGCCGCTTCTGGTTTTCATCTTTCACGGGCCTAATGTTTTGATTTTTGTCAAGATGTTTCCTTTACAGCAATGAGCAGATGCTCGTGGGCTCTCCCAGTCTCATCAAATAGGTCATCATCCAGAAATTGTTGACCTTATAGTAATAAAATGACTATGAAAAATTCAGGTTTGATGCCAAGGAGATATTATCTTATAGTTTGGGGTGCTACTCGTCAGAATGTCACATAACCTCAGATAAAGAGTCAATAATCCACCGTGATTTTTCTGTCCTAGCCAGAATGTGTTGGTCTAGGAGCCCAATGGTAATGTTTAGAGCTCCTGACGTAGTTCTGTCTGTCTTAGAACTCCTGACGTAGTTCTGTCTGCAGACCCGTATCTCCTTCTCCACTAACTTTGGATTTTGCTGAGTTAGAGGCTTTAGAATCTAAGAGAAAAGGGGCGCCTGTAGTTCAGTGGTTAGGGAACTGGCCACAGGCTCTGGGGCTGGTGGGTTCGAAACTAATAATAATAAATAAAACCTCATGCTTTCTAAACTTTAAAAGAAAGGGATCTAAGAAAAAAGTGTTTCCACAAAAGATAAAAGAGTGGCTTCTGTTTTTTTGAAATTTGGAGGCAGAGATTGACACCTGGCGAGTTTGAATGCTCATGTCTCTGGGTGAGCAGGGAGCAGGGAGGGAGGGTGTTGGCTGGGCGGCTGGTTCTGATTATTGGGGGAGAAGGGCTGCCAGTTAACAACCGAGGCGGGAAGGGGTAGGGATGAAATTCATTCTCCTGGGAAATGACTCCAAATCCCTCTGAGCAATGGGACTGACCCTGAAGACTCCAAGTCTACAGAGGTTGAATGAAAGTCACTGGTACTTTCTTTTTTATTCTCCTTTAGCCTAAAATTCCTTGCCATTAATGATACTGTGAATCAGGGGCCTGCACACAGGCCTGAGCTGGACGAGATGGTAAATCCCTCTTAAATTCCTTCTTGGATCACAGGCAGCGATACCAGCTCTCCTGAGGGAGCGCATCTTCCACGGCAGGGCAGCGCTCCAAGGCTGTTCGGACTGGCCTGTTTCAAAATGGGTGTCCGTCCCATCTATGAGGCCAGGAGGTAGACGCGGTCAGGGGTGGTGCTGAGCCCCACGATTCTCCTGTGTCTCTCCTGCCGCCTGGTGGAAGACTGAGGAAATGAAGGGCGCAGAGTGAAGACTTAGGGACTGGCCTCCTGACTAGGTCACGATTACCTACACTTACAGTGTTGTAACAGCTGTAGATATTTTCTGAACTTTTTGATTGGTTACTTCCTGCCCTCTGATCCTAACACTTCGTTTACATTTCACTAAAAGCTCTCCAGTTCCCCCCAGCAGTAGATTTGTTCTGGTTAGTCATGGGAAACATGGTCAGCGGAATAAGTATCTCACTTGGATGTTTGCTGGGATTGAGGGTGTCCAACAACTGACCTTTCAAAGTCTTTCCAGAGACTCAGAAGTGCTGGGGGCAGCTCTGCCCGTGAGGGGCGCCCGCAGCTTCACGTTCAACCTCAGATGTGCCTCCTATGCCACATTTTTTCCTGTGCCTTGATCTCCTGAGTTGCAGCTTTTCTTTCATGCCTGGGCTGAGAGTGGTGAAATACACATTGACACCATCAGGAAACACTGGGTGAAACAGGGCATGAGTTTCAGAATCAGAGAGACTCTGTCTAGAGGCAGCTCTTTGATTTACAGGCTGTGAGAAAGCTTCATTCTCTGACTTGCAAAAGTGGCAAATACTATCTATGTTACGGGATTACTGGAGGACTGCTGAAGAGCATGTGTTAAGATATCTGGTTGTTTCCCATTCTAGGACTTCTATTTTTTTCACTGCACCATGATCAATTTTCCAGGGCTGATGGACTTTAAATATTAGGAAGTCCTTCTATAGAGAAGGTAGAAGAGAAAAGAGCTTCTAATTATAATTTAATAACTTATTTGTTTATTCTTCCTGTTCTAGAGAAAAGGGATGGCTGGTTACCATTGCCTTCCAACTACACCCGTGAGTAAAACTGGTCTAATTAATGCACTGGGTCTGATCAATGTCAATGCCACTGTGTACAAGAAATAATCAAGAAGTTAATAAAGCAATGATGTCCTTGGCAACTGTGGTGCTTCAGAAATGAAAGCCAAAAACCGTTATATTACCCTTTTCTTCTAGCGAAAGGACTCAGGAAAATGAGAGAGGGTAATGTTTCAAGGGATGGAAGAAGACTGCCTTTCCTCTGATGAGAAGCACAATCTGATCAGAGGGGAGACTACAGGTGCCCTGCTTCACCTTGTCGGCCCTTGTGCACGGTGGGCTCTGCCGTCTCAGCATGGTCAGCCTGTGGACAGGTCTGCTCTGCTCTATGACCCTGGCCTCAATTCAGGGAGCAAAGAAGATGTTATTCTCCTTAGTTCCGATCTCAGTTCCACGCTTGTTCTCCCAACTACCCCGTCATCAGTATCACTGGTACCATATTCCCCATTTGGCTCAACAGTTTGTATTTACACTTTCACAGCCAGAGCTCTGGAGGAAGAAAAAAGATGAGATACACAAATGTAGGGTGTAGGATCCAAAGCCAACCTTATATTCAACAGCCTGGAATATTAAAGCTGGAAGGAATGAAGGTTCATCATGTGGTGAGTGCTCTGAAGGTCCTCCCGGGGGTCTTCCAGCCCAAGGCCTGCAGGTGGCCCAGGGGCTCTGCAGGTGGCCGTCTACTCCCCGGGTCACACTGCTATGACTCCTCCACATGCCGTGGCCCTGCTCTTTTCTCTGTGTTAAATCTGTTAGAATATCCAGCCCTTCTTTATCCTGTTTCTCACATTTAGCATCTGAATTTTTGTCCTTTGAGTGATGTAGGGCGATCACCTCTTCAGCCTGGATGGTATATCTTTTTACTGATACCAAAAAAGAACAGAATCACTCTTATGGACGCTGATTAAAATTGAGTTTGATGTCAACCAAGTGCCAGACGTCGCCACAGTGTCTTCAAACTCCCAGGGAAGATGCCCTGTCCATGGGAATGTTGATTCTCGGTGTGATGAGCCCTTATAAAGATGTTAATAATGACAGGACAGTGACAGAAAATGAGGACTTCGTGCATTGCCCTTTATATGTATGATTCATTTAATCTTTGCAACAATCTTCTGAGTTAGTCGTTATTATTTTCTCTAATTTATGGATGAAAAAACTGAAGCCAGCAGTGGTTTTCTTAAAGTGAAGCCTTTGCATTTGGCTTCAGCAGGAAAGAGAAGCTGGAAACTCAAAGTGCAAACCTGTTCCCCAAGAAAGGCCTTGGTTATGCATCAAAGGATATGGAAAGAAAATGTATACTTCTTGTGTTTAATTAAAAAAAACCAGAAAAAAAGAGAAAGAAAAAACTGAAGCCAAGTAAGGTAAATAACATTTGAAGCATCATACAACCAGCGGTGAGTAATGTTAAGACTTGTCCTGGGGGAATTGGCTATAGAATCCACTGCCACTCACAGCTTCTGGGCGCTGCTGATTAAGGAGTCTAGGTACCCTTGATCACGCTGTCCTTCAGGGCTCTGAGCAATGAAGAATAATAGCTGACTTTTATTAGTCTTGTGACAACAAAGTACTAGAAAGAACCCTGCAGCCTTATGCTGAGGTCTAAAAGTTTTCTCCTTAAACCTCGGGCTGAAATTTGATCCCCAGTGCTGAAGGTAAGGCCCAATAGGGGATGTTTGGGTCATGGGGTGAATCCCTCATGAGCAGATTAATCTCCTCTCTCGGGGCAATGAGTTCTTGCTCTTTAGTTTCTGGGAGAGCTGGTTGTTACAAAGAGCCAGGCCCTTGAGTTTTCTCCAAACTTTTCCCCCAAAAGGCTGTATTAGCTTGCATTCCCACCAGCAGTGTAGATGTATTCCCTTCTCTCCGCATCCACACCAACATCTATAGTTTTGGGATATTGTGATGTGGGCTAATCTTACTGGAATTAGATGATATCTCAAAGTGGTTTTGATTTGCATTTCTCTGATGATTAAAGATGATGAGCATTTTTTCACGTGTTTGTAGGCCATGTGCCTGTCTTCTTCAGAGAAGTTTCTGTTCAAGTCTCTTGCCAACATAGAAATGGGGTTATTTGTTCTTATTGATTAGTTTGAGTCCTGTATGGATTCTAGTTATCAGACCTCTGTTGGAAGCATAACCTGCAAAAATCTCCCATTCTGAAGGTTCTCTGTTTGCTTTACTTACTGTGCTCTTGGCTGTGCAGAAGCTTTTTAGTTTGATCAGATCCCAGTAATATATTTTTGGTGTTACTCAAGGAACTAAAAGTAGACCTACCATTTGATCCTGCAATTCCTCTCCTAGGTATATACCCAGATGATCAAAAAATCGTTTTACAAGAAAGACATTTGCACCAGAATGTTTATTGCAGCCCAGTTCATAATTGCCAAGTCATGGAAACAGCTCAATGATTTGGTGCAGCTTCCATGACTTGCAATTATGACTTGGGCTGCAAGAAACATCATGAGTGCCCATCAACCCATGAATGGATTAGCAAATTATGGTATATGCACACCTTAGAATACTATGTAGCCATAAAAATGATGGAGACTTCACGTATTTTATGTTTACCTGGATGGAGCTGCAACATATTCTTCTTAGTAAAATATCTCAGGAATGGAAAGAAAAGCATCCAGTGTACGCCATACTACTATGAAATCAATATATAATCACCTCCACCAGTAGTTCTCAACCTTCCTAATGCCGCAACCCTTTAATACAGTTCTTGTGGGTTGTGACCCACATGTTGAGAACCCCTGACCTACACATGCATATGAATGATAAAACATAACTATAGTCCAGAAAGAAGGAAGGAAGAGAAAGGAGAGAGGAGGGGAGGTCAGGAGGAGGGAGGGCAATTGGTGGGACCTCACCTAATGTGCATAATGCAATGGTACATTTCAAAACTATTAAGAATAGAGTATAAATGTCTTACCATAACAAATAAGGGAGGAGATGGCTCTGTTAATCAGTTTGATGTAAGCATTCCACATTGTATATCAAATCAGCACGTTGTACTCCATAAATACATTAATGTGCACAGTTATGATTTAATAAAGATAAAAAAACACACAGATCCAGGCCCTTCCCGTCCCCCATCTCCTTTCTTCTCTTGACACCCACACCTGTTTCTCTTCACCATCCACCATGAGTGGAAGCAGCCAGGGCCTCACCAGATACAGGTGTGCAATCTTGTACTTTTCAGTCATCATATTCATGAACAAAATAGAAAAAATTGAAGTAAATACCCAGCTTCAGGTGTTCTTTTGCAACAATACCAAATGGAGTAGAAAGCGTGTGGTAATTTTTAATGGAGGACTGGAGTCCACATTCTCATTTGTGTAGATGGATGTGAAGTTGGAACTCTTAGGCCACTTGAAGACAGAAAGGAGAAAGCTAGAGTGAGGTGGGGTGTTGTCAAGACAGGGAAATCCCCAGTTCCCTCCCCCCAGAGAGTCGGTGGATGGTGCCCGCTGGAATGACTGGAATGACTTTATATAGTCACTGGAATGACTTGTTTAGATTATTTCATTTTTTGTAATTTATACACCATAATTGGCTGACAAAAATATATTTGCAACATGTGGTGGATTGTAAAACAGTAAAATGATTCCCCTTTCTGTATGCATGCCCTTTGCAACATCACTTTCCAATTATTCCATCAGCAGGTGGTGGTGATTCTCCCAACCTGGGATGTGCTTGTGGTTTGTTTGCCTGTTAGGATGTGGCAGAAGGGATGGAGCCCAGCGCACTCCCACTGCCTCTCTAATCCCTAGAAGTGCAGCCTCCTGGAGAACAAACTGGCCACAGATACACGAGGAGGCCCAGCTGAGACCAGAAGAGCTGCCCAGCTGAGCTTGATCTAAATTGCCAGCCCATTGTGTTGGGAACGAGGCAAATTCCTGAGTTTTGAGGTTAGTTTTAGGTGAATTGCTGGGTAGCAAGAGCTGACTGATACATCCTTTAAATAAATCATTATTATCATGTCCTGCCGGACTAAAACTTGTTGGTTCAGGATACAGGCAGTCCTTGAGTTACAAACATCTGACTTGCATATAACTCACACTTACGGAGGCTATTACAGTACGTCTCTGATTTACAAACATCCTACTGATGTATGGCTCACACTTACAAATGGAGGCTATTGAGTGAATGTACCTGCTCCAACTTACATGCTAATTCACCTTAGGAACAAACCTACACAACCTATCTCATTCCCAACCTGGGACCTGCCCATATCTGGACAAGGGTAAAAGAGGTAAAAAGCAAGACTGGGCTATCCCTGAATAGCATAAAATCCAGTTAGTTATAAAACACACACCCGCAATTAATAATGAATCAAGCAAGACAACAGAGAATTATGTGATAAAACTGTATGTTCTGATCATGCCAGAGGAGGCAGAGATAAGTAATGGAATACATTAGCTTATTTTCTTATGGAGAAGTTTTCAATTTCTGCCAACATGGATCACCCTAACGGCTAACTTTTCCTTTGGGGGAAACTTGCCCAATAATTACGTTACTGGTAATGACTAACTCAGTGATATCCTGTGCCCTCTGACACCTATGTGGGTTCATTTGCTTAGGTCTGGCAGGAGCAGATATCCTCTGAGTACCCAGGTTAATAAATATTAATGTGGTGAAACCATAATCCATCTTTTATTTCTCACCATCTGCATAATATCCTCTCAGGTAAAACTGATAAAAGCTTTACAAGACTCGGAGTTCAACAGAATCTCCAAACAGAAATGTAGCAAAAACAGGACAAAAATTAATTGGAGGAGGAACACTGATTTTTTTTCCAGGAAATCCTTGAGGGAATTTTTATGAAATGTGACTAAGACATTTACATCTCAGAAGCCCATCCCACTCCCATGTGTCCCTGGAGAAGAATTCTCGGTCAATCTTTTCCAGTGAGAAGTTGTTCCTCGTTCCCCACAAAGCAGTACTGCAGTCAAGACCTGTTCCTGCTGCCATCCAACCCCCCAGATTGATGGAGCATTCCAGGAGCACAGAAACAGGAAAATGACAGGCGCTGACATCCTGGGAACCACTGGATCAGAACTCATTATCGTCTCTTGATCCTGGTGGATCCATGGAGATTTTGTTCTAGAATAAACTTACAAAGAAATTAAGCTCTATAAGGCCAGGGATTTTGTCTCTTGGAGACACTGCCGTGTCTGAAGTCCCTTAAGCAGTGCCAGGCACATAATAGACACCCTTTCAATACTTGTTCAATAACGAGCCCCACAGAAGCACCATCCTCTCTGGGACAGCACGGCGTATTTCTCTCCACGAGCTGCTGCCAGCTAAGGGTATTTAGAAGTGAAGTCTCAAATGACTAAGTAGGTAGCATGTTATTTTAGCAATTACTCTTGTCAAATTTACTTTATTAAAAATTGCTGACACATCTTTCTGTTTGGCCCTACTATATAAGGGTATTGAGTGTGTGGCAATGATAGTTCTCTAAGTAGTGGGGTTAAAAAAAAGATAGATTATTAAAACACACCCTTACAACTGGCTAGATACCACTGAAAAAAATAAAGCTCTCTCATATTTCTTAAGTAAAACTAAACTATTGAAGAATCTAGTATCAAAATATTATGTAAATGCAACTGAAAGAATACAAAATTGATGATATCTATTTATATGATGTCTTTATCATAAGCTTGGTTATATAATTAAATCTGAATTATAACAAAAAGTCACAAAACATAGTCAAAGAAAAACAATAATGAACAAGGCTAAAGAATACCAATCTGTGAGAAAATAATAATATATATTTCACATTTTCTAATCCATCACCTATTGCAATGTTTTGTATAGCTCAGTTGAGAAGTAAAAGATGAATCTGCAAAGCAGAAAACAGGCAAAGGAGAAGCAAGGGTGAGTTTTTCATAGATTGCAAATGGCAGAATGACAGACTCCATCTCATTTAGTATTGATAAGGCTGAAAAATGCAATAATAATATTTAGTCCACCAGATTTGCAAATACTCTATAAAGTGACAAAATTCAGAACTGAAAAAGATTCAGGGGAGGAACACATACCTAATTTGTTTAGGGAGCATAAATATAATCTTTCTAAATTTCTCAACAGCTAGGAACATCTAATGGCCATACGGTGGTTCATACAAACACGTATAACAACACTCACTCCACGCACACCTCTCTTACATCTTACATTCAAACACTAATTATCAAAGGTCCTTTAAAAAAAAAAAGGAAAAGAAATAGGCTGGGCACCATGGCCTAGGCCTGTAATCCCAGCCCTCTGGGAGGCTGAGGTAGGAGGCTTGCTTGAGCTCAAGACCAGCCAGAGCAAGAGCAAGACTTCATCTCTACCAAAATTGGAAAAATTAGCCATGTGTTGTGCCAGGCATCTGTAGCTCCAGGGAAGCTGAGGCAGGAGGATCATTTGAGCTCAGAAAGTCTGAGGTTGCTGTGAGCTAGGTGGAAGCCATGGCACTTTAGCCTGAGTGACAGAGTGAGACTCAAACAGAGTGAGACAAAAAAAAAAAAAAAATTCTGAGTACCACATAATTTAAATAGAACCCTCAAAGCAGTGTAGCTGCTTCACGTCCTGTGACCAGTGTTTTTTCCTTTATTTCCTATGATTTGAAATGACCATTGGTAAAGACTCATCTACAAAACTGGTTTGTTTTGTTTTCCCCTGTTATATCCTGAAGGAGCTAAGGAAATTTCACCCCCAAATATGAGTCCTTGGCATAAAGGTTAATCTACAAATCAATCTGTTTCCACCCATATACACTCATCCCCCCAGCAACCACTGGCTGCACGTACACTGTCCACGCTCTCCCCATTCCCTTCTATAAGACATCTTTAAAAGTCTCTGACCATCACTGAGCGTTTAATCATTCTTGTGATTCTCCCCATGCACATGGTATTTAAAAATAAACCTTTCTCTTATTAATTATAAGTTGATCTTCCAGCGAACCAACCAAAGGGAAAAGGGCAGGTTCTGCCGCGATCCCTACAATCCCAATTGTCTAGTTTTATACCTTTGTGCAAGTGTTAATGAGGGTGTATACCAAGTTGAGGAGGTATCTGGGTGAATGCACCCCAAAATGTTAAGAAGCATTTCTTCTTAATGGTGGGATGTTGGTGGTTTTAATTTTATTCTGTGTATAACTTCTTTAATGTTTTATTTTTAAATAAAAATGTAGTATTTTAGTTCCCTGGGACTGCTGTTACAAGATGCTGCACAGCAGATGGCTTACAATGACAGAAATTTATTCTCTTTCAGTCAGGAGCCTGAAATCAGGGTGCTGGCAGGCCACGCTTCCTCTCTGCTTCTGTAGAATCCTTCCTTTGCCCTCTCCTAGCTCGTGGTGGTGGCCCCCAGTCTGTGCATCCCTGGGTGTGCAGCAGTGTCACTGTTGTCACATGGCATTCTCTCTGTGGGTCTTCTCATAGAGATTCTGATCATGTTGGTTCAGGGGCTGCCCTACTCCCGCATAGCCCCAAGTTAACTAAATATATCTGAAATAACCTTATTTCCAGGTAAGGTCACATTTTAAGGACATCAATGTATCTTTTGGGGGTGGGAGACTCAATCTAACCCATAACACATTATGTTCTAATAATCAGAAAAATAATATTTCCCAAACTATCTTCATGGGATACCATAGCCAAAGTGATTGAAAAGGTAATCAAACAAGTATCAGCAGCCCTTTATACTTCCCCTTAACATAATGTAAGACCATCAGGGAATATCCTGGAAAGAACATGGCTAAGAGTTGCCAGTTTGATAATTTTCAATATTGCGTTTGTCACCAGGACTGTTCACCTGAATGGCCATTTGACAAAGGGCGGTGCTTGTCAGGCCCTAACAAGGCCAGAGGAGCCCACATCTCCAACATCTGGAGATTGTTCATTCATTTCCAAGGCTACTGTCATAGAGAAGTTGAGGAACTGGACTCCATGGTACCCATCAAGGACCCAGGTCACTCTGTGCATGACTAACTATAAATTTAGTTTAGAATAAAAATGCTTTTGGCTTGGTGCCCTTGTGCACCAAGGCTGGTGGGTTTAAACCCTGCTGGGGCCAGCTACACAAAAATGACAACAACCAAAAAATAGCCAGGCATTATGGCAGGTGCCTATAGTCCCAGCTACTTGGAAGACTGAGGCAAGAGAATTGCTTAAGCCCAAGAGTTTGAGGTTGCTGTGAGCTGTGATGCCATGGTACTCTACCAAGGGTGACAAAGTAAGACTCTGTTTCAAAAAAAGAAAAAAAGAATAACAATGCTTTGAATGCTTTGAAGTGTTTCTTGAAGAACAGAACCACTTTAAGAAAGAAGGATATTGTATAACCTTGTGATCTATGAGTCACATTGCTAGGAGAGGGCGAAGGAAGGATTCTGCAGAAGCACAGAGGGAGATAGCCTGCCAGCACCCTGATTGCAGACTCCTGACTGAAAGAGAATAAACTTCTGTTATTTTAGATCACAGGAGTCAGTTTGACTTGTATTATGATGAGTAATAACATTGCTGATGTTTACTTTTACTGTGAGAATAAATGTAACAAAGGAAAAGGAGGGCAGCAGTTCTTTGGGGAGATATCCCAACTGCGCTCTAGAATTGCTGGCTTTTCCAAAATAAAAGTGAAACTATTGATCTCTGACCCACTTTTCCATTGATTGGCATGGGTGACAGGTGGATGACTGCTTGGTCCAGCAACATGCTGAATGAGTAGGGAACAACAAGCTAGGGTACATCAGGTCAGGCATTTGGTGGGCGAGAAGGAAAGGCCAAGTGTATAGAGGTGACAATGCTCTTAACTCCCACCATGGTCAGAAGTTGTCTTCCTCCCATGAGTCATGAAGCAGGCAGATATGGTGGTCTCTGCAGCTGGGAAGCCTGAATTCCAAGGTCAAATCCTTGGAATTGAATGTCTGTGTTAATGGTCAGCAGTATCAGATGAGGGTCTCCTACTGTGGCTCAAGAGCAGGGCTTCTCTCTTTACCCCTATACACACCCACTGGTGATAGGTCACACAGATGGCCCTTAGGAAGCTTGAGAGGGAATACGGTGTAGTCACCTAATTACAGGGCTGAGAGTACAATAATGTAGCTACACCAACTTGCGGGAAATCTGAGTAAGCAGTAAGAGAGGAGGCCTGGTGCTAAATCACAAGGTGATGACATACACTGCTCCAAGAGGAAGAATGTATAGTGGGAGGACTCAAGGAAAACCCTTAGGATGGAGACATTGGGGTCCTTTGGATAACTTGGCCGTGGATGTCATCAACTCTTTCAGTTTTCCCAGAGGACTCTTGTTAGTATGGACAGTGCAGCTTTTGAGTCAGTGGTAGAAATTATAGAGTCTCTGTAAAACAACATCCATGACGTGATTTTCCTGTCACTGGAGAAGTGAAATAGAATGCCCTAGATGGGGATATAAAACATGGGAAATTTCTTGCTGCAACCACAACAGCTACCCTTCCAAGAAAGACTTTTTTGCCCATCTGGGAAACAAACATACAACACTCAAGACATAACCAGAATTCATGGCTGCAGGCAATGGAATAAAATCCATTTGTAGTTATTTAAATGTGACTTGAGAAACAGATTCTCACCCTTGCCCCACGTCTACAATTTTGCCAAGTTATGAGTCTGACAGAGGACACAAGTGCCAGAAACAGCCTCAGAGTTTGCATGAAGTTTCCTCATCAAGGGGGAAGAAGCTCTGGGTGATGGATGGTGGTCAGCACCTCCAGAGGGCAGCAGACTCTTCTATTGAGATAAAATATACAGCTAGTTTACAAGTATGTAGATAATAAAACTAAGAGTGTATACTGAGCAGTGAGAAGATTGCCGAATCTACATCAAGTGCACTGTGATCATCTCTGATTGTATCTAATTGACAAAACATGGAGACCTAAAATCAAAAGTTAATGTGTAGCTATTATACCAGTCTTTGGAACAATATTGAACTTGCCTTTGTAATTGAATCTGCACCTTTAAACTTTAAAAACATAGAATTTTGAAACATATTCATACTAATCCATTCTATTCCTATGAAGTAAAACAAACATAGACTAAACTTTCCTTTTAAATGTGTCAGTTTTTCCCATTTTATATTAAGTTTGGTAAAATAAAAAAAGTGTTCTCTCAAAATTTGAGTGTCAGCTTAACTCTAATTATATTAGCTATCTTTCTCTTCTAGATACAAATCTTCATGTTACCTCTTGCACATTCCAGCAAATTCAAAGATAGTTTTAGACGTTAAAAAAACAAGAGGTTTATTTTAGAGGCAACCAGGCAAGGAGCCAAAGAGCTGCAGCCTTGAGATCTCTAAGACTTCCACTGGAAATCTCCAAGTCAAAGTGACTTTCAAAGAAATACTGATTAGAGTAGAGACTTCACTCCCAGATCCAGCTGAAGACCCAACTGGACTCAGCCTACATAAGGAGCAGCTTTGGTCCCAGCCAACACATCATCTGAAGTCTGCTGACAACTACGTCCTGATATTGAGGATCAGATTGTGTATTGAGGGTTTCTAAGAACTTCCAAGAAGCTGATAAAGGCTCATTTCAGCTCAGTTCCCTGCCAAGGAGTGACCTTTGGGAACCATGGCCAAAAGTCTGTGTGCAGAGGCGACCTGCCCAGTTTGCCTGAATTTCTTCATCAATCCTGTCTCTTTCTCTTGTGGGCACATGTTCTGCTTTGATTGCATCCAAACTTGGACATAAGAAAGGAAGCCTTCAAAATTGATCTCTCCCATGTGCCGAGGATAGACAGAGAAACCTCCCATGGAAGAACGGCAGATGAGAATGCTGACCCTTCTCCTCAGGCAGCATGGGCCCCTCCTGGAGCAGTGAGCTCCAGTGGTTCTGGGAAGATATGAGCTGAATGCAGCCACTGCTAGCTCCCTTCTTGTTGTTTCTGAGGATCTAAGAAATGTCCAGCCTGCAAAGAGCTTTCAGGACATGCTGGAATATCCCAGGAGATTTACCCATCTGGCCTGTGTCCTGGGTACACCCAGTTTCTCCACTGGCCAAAATTACTGGGAGGTGGAAGTGGGAGAGGTGAAGGAGTGGTCTCTAGGTGTCTGCAAGGAGTTGGTTGACAGAAAGCAGAGCAGTTTATCCCTTGAGCATGGCTTCTGGAACATCAGCATCAAGGCAGGAGCAATCTCTGCCAACTTCATCCCAGAATGGAGGATTCCTGCAAGCCCTGGACCTCAGCATGTGGGAACTATCCTGGATGTTGAGATGGAAGAAATCCTGTTTTCTGATGTTGGAAATAATGCCCTCATTTATATATACAGTCCTTTTTCCTCTCTAGAGCCTTTTTGTTCATTTTTCCTTCTTAAGCTGCCAGGAGAAGGTGATGGTGGCATCCTGAGAATCGGCCCATGAGAAATTGAGCTCTTCCTAGAAGCTTTATAAAGAAGTCGAAGAGACACAACACACTAGGGTGAGGGTGGCAAGATGGCTGACTGAAGCCAGCTTTCAGCAGAGGCTCCCATCCAAAGGGAGAAATAATGGTGAGAAATAACACAATAAAGCAGAAGATTGGGTGCTGAGCTGAGAGAGAGGCTTGATAGGTTCGCATCACCCCTGCTGTGACAAGCTGGGATTCCAAGGAAATAAATTTCAGCTCCTCTAGCCAAAAAGTGAAAAATAATCATGGGGCAAAATCAGAGGAAAAACTCTGGCAACATGAGTAATCAGAGTAGATCAACTCCCCCAAGGAATGACAAAGGAGACACATGGATTCATAAACAAATGGCTAAGATGTCAGAAATCGAATTCAGAATTTGGATTGCAAATAAGATTAACGGAAGGGAGGTAAAGATGTAATTAGAAATTCAAGGAGCAATTCAAAAATTGTCTCAAGAATTCCATAAATTCAAAGATAAAATCACCAAAGATATTGACACATTGAGGCAAGAACTTGCAGCCCTCAAAGATCTGAGCCATACAGTAGAAATCCTCAGTAACAGAATGGAGCAGAAAGAAGAAAGGATCTCTGACATTGAAGGCAAAACTTTTGAACACTCCCAAGTGCTCAAAGTGGAAGAGAAGTGGAGAGAAAAAAGGAATCATTCCCTGAGAGAATTGTGGGACCACTCCAAAAGAGCAAATATTCACCTCCTGGGAATCCCTGAAGGAGATATCTGGTCCAAAAGGTGCAGATACTCTACTCCAAGAGATAATTGAGGAGAACTTCCCAAGCATCGCAAGAGACACTGAAATTCAGATAGCAGACAGTTTCAGAACCCTAGCACGACTCAACCCAAATAAAGCATCTTCTCAACACATTGTAATTAACTTCAACAAAGTTAATATGAAGGAGAAAATCCTGTAAGCTGCCAGACATAAGAAAATCATAACCTACAAGGGGAAGAATATTAGAATGACAGCAGATTTCTCTGCTGAAACTTTTCAAGGCAGAAGAGGATGGTCATTGACCTTCAAACTCCTAAAATAAAACAACAAAATGACTTTCAGCCCAGGATCCTGTATCCAGCTAGACTGAGCTTCATTTATGATGGAGAAGTTAAATATTTTAATGACATTCACATGTTGAAGAAATTTGCCATAACCAAACCAGTTCTTCAGGATATTCTCAGCCCCATCCTCCATAATGACCAACACAATGCTCTAGAACCAAAGTAAACTTACTCTGAAATTCTTGACCAAAACCTAGTTTCCACAGTGGTGAAAAGATTCAAAATGTCCACTGGACTTTTGAAAAACTTGACACCCAAAATACTACCAGGCTTAGTATCAATACTTTCAATTAATGTGAATGACTTAAACTGTCCTCTTAGGAAGCACAGGTTGGGTGACTGGATACAAAATTAGATATCTGTTGAATACAAGAATCTCATCTTACCTCAAAGGATAAATATAGACTCAGGGTGAAGGGATGGGCATCTGTAATCCAGGCAAGTGGAAATCGGAAAAAAGTAGGGGTGGCAATTTTATTTGCGGATACGCTAGGCTTTAAACCAACCCAAATAAGGAAAGACAAGGATGGTTACTTCATATTTGTTAAGGGAAATACTCAACATGATGACATGTCAATTATTAACATTTATGTGCCCAACTAGAATGCTCCTCAATTTATAAGGGAGACCTTAACAGACATGAGCAATTTAATATCTTCCAGCACCATAATAGTTGGAGATTTTAACATCCCTTTAGCAGTGTTGGAGAGATCCTCCAATAAGAAACTAAGCAAAGAAATTTTGGACTTAAACTTCACCATACAACAATTGAATTTAACAGACATCTGCAGAACATTTCATCCTAACAAAACTGAATACACATTCTTCTCATCGGCCCATGGAACATCCTCCAAAATTGATCATATCTTAGGTCACAAGTCTAACCTCAGCAAATTTAGAAGTATAGAAATTATTCCTTGTATTTTCTCAGATCATCAAGTAATAAAAGTTGAACTCACCAATAACAAGCATCTGCATTCTCATACAAAGACATGGAAATGAAATAACCTTATGCTGAATGATAGTTGGGTCACAGATGAGATTAAG
The DNA here is from genome assembly GCA_963575145.1 of Galago senegalensis. Taxonomy (NCBI): domain Eukaryota; kingdom Metazoa; phylum Chordata; class Mammalia; order Primates; family Galagidae; genus Galago; species Galago senegalensis. The sequence goes on along the minus strand of CAUYTI010056947.1, from coordinate 2,015 downwards.
AAGGAAATTGCCAAATTTTTGGAACAAAACAATAATGAAGACATGAATCATCAGAACCTGTGGGATACTGCAAAGGCAGTCCTAAGAGGGAAATTTATAGCATTGCAAGCCTTCCTCAAGAGAATGGAAAGAGAGGAATACTAGCAGGCTTATCAATACTCAATAACTTAATAGCCATCAATAACTTAATGGGACATCTTAAGCAACTGGAAAAGGAAGAACATTCCAGCCCCAAACCCAGCAGAATAAAATAAATAAGTAAAATTAGAGCAGAATTAAATGAAATAAAAAACAAAAGAATTATTCAAAAAAATCAATGAATCAAAAAGTTGTTTTTTTGAAAAATTCAACAAGATTGATAAACCTTAGGCCAACCTAACCAAAAATAGAAAATTAAAGTCCATAATATCATCAATCAGAAATGACAAAGGTGAAATAACAACAGATACCTCTGAAATTCAAAACATCCTTAATGAATACTACAAAAAACTTTATTCTCAAAAATATGAAAATCTGAAAGAAATTGACCAATACTTAGAAGCACACCAACTTTCTAGACTTAATCAGAAAGTATTGGAAATGCTGAACAGACCTATATCAAGTACTGAAATAGAATCAACTATACAAATTCTCCCAAAAAAGAGGAGCCTGGGACCAGATAGCTTCACATCAGAATTCTACCAAACCTTAAAAGAGGAACTAATACCTATATTACTTAACCATTTCCAAAACATTGAAAAAGAAGGAATACTTCCCAACACATTCTACGAAACAAATATCACCCTGATCCCCAAACCAGGAAAGACCCAACAAAAAAATAAAACTATAGACCAATATCTCTAATGAACATAGATGCAAAAATATTCAATAAGATCCTAGCAAAGAGAATCCAGCAACACAGCAAATGAATTATACATCATGACCACGTGGGTTTTATCCCAGGGTATCAAGGTTGGTTCAATATACATAAATCTATAAATATAATACACTACATAAACAAACTAAAAAATGAAGACCATATGATTCTCTCAATAGATTCAGAAAAAGCTTTTGATAATATCCAGCATCCTTTCATGATCAGAACACTTAAGAAAATAGGTATAGAAGGGACTTTTCTTAAACTGATAGAGGCCATCTATGGCAAACCCACAGCCAATATCATATTAAATGGAGTAAAACTGAAAACATTTCTACTCAGATCAGGAAACAAGCAAGGTTACCCATTGTTTCCACTGCTTTTTAACATTGTAATGGAAGTCTTAGCTATTGCAGTCAGGCAAGAGAGGGTGATCAAGGGCATACATAAAGGGTAAGAGGAGATCAAACTCTCACTCTTCACAGATGATATGATTTTATACCTGGAAAACCCCGGGGACTCAACCACAAAACTCTTAGAAGTGATCAAGGAACATAGTAGTGTCTCAGAATACAAAATCAATACTCACGAATCAGTAGCTTTTATATATATCAATAATAGTCAAGCCAAAAAAACAGTCAGGGACTTTATTCCCTTTACAGTTGTGCCAAAGAAGATGAAATATTTGGGAATTTACCTAACAAAGGATGTGAAAGATCTCTATAAAGAGAATTATGAAACTCTGAGAAAAGAAACAGCTGAAGATGTCAACAAATGGAAAAACATACCATGCTCATGGGTAGGAAGAATCAACATTGTTAAAATGTCCATATTACCCAAAGCAATTTACAAATTTAATGCAATTCCAATCAAAGCACCACTGTTGTACTTTAAAGATCTGGAAAAAATAGTATTTTGTTTTATATGGAACCAGAAAAAATGTCAAATAGTATAGGCGAAATGCCTATATGCCTCTGGCCAAAAAAGCCGTTTCAGAGAGAGCAGTGAAAAGACTTTGTGCAGGCATACTTGTGAGAAACTGAGGCAGAATCCCATGTGGCCAGGTTAGTTGCAGGCCTAACATGACCAAGGCTTTGGTTGGAATAGCATTTCCAGATTGTGTTAAGGAATTAAGGGTGATACAAGGCCAATGAAAAAG
>CAUYTI010056946.1:0-13601 GCA_963575145.1 Galago senegalensis | reverse complement strand
AGTCCCAGCTGCTTGGGAGGCTGAGGCAGGAGACTTGCTTGAGCCCAGGAGTTGGAGGTTGTTATGAGCTGTAATGCCACAGCACTCTACCCAGGGGGACAGCTTGAGGCTCTGTCTCAAAAAAAAAAAAAAAGAAAGAAAAAGAAAAGGAAAAAAGTATACCTTCTATTGGAATATTAGAGTAAAATATTAGAATAGAAGAAAGTTGGCAAGTTAAGCAATTAACTCAACAACCTAAAAAAAAAAAAAAAAGGCAATAAAACTGAGACTAACTACAGGGAAAGAAACAAAATACAAGAATAAATACATAAAATTATAGGAATGGAAAATAAAGAAATGATCAACAAGGCCTTCACATCCCAAAACTCACTCTCTGAACAAAAGAAACTAATAATATAGGAAAAAGCCTTTAACAGGATTGGGCTTGTTTGAAAGAAGTAAGGTAGGGTGTATAATGGGACAAAACAAAACCAGTCAGTGTTAGGGATGGGAAGGGGGTACGTGTACAGAATAGAGCTTTCAAACATTGGAAAATACTGGAAAGTACTTGGATAAAATAGGAATGTTTCTCAAAAAGAAAATACAGCATATCAAACTTGATTCATAATAAAAATTGAAATATTTGAGTTGATTATTTATCTTAAAAGAATCAATTCAATAATTAAAAATCTACCCACCAAAACAGGAAACAACATTGTCTAAATTTTGGGCCTCTCCTCCAAATACTCAAGGCTATATTACCCAAACCATGTTAAGAATCTGATATAACCTTGTTGGGCTTGTCCCAGGATTTAAAAAAATGGTCTAATTTCAGAGAAATCTATCCCTCCCTTTATCTTTTAATAAAAGATAAAGCCTATATCAGATGGAGACAGACATCTCAGTAGACACAGACAACATTTGATAAAAATTCAGAACTTTTTCACAATTTAAAAATATTTAACAAAGGAGAAATAGGAAGGAATTCTCTTATTTTGAGTCACAATAACTACCAAAACCCCAGAGAAAAACATTACATGTTATGGTGAAACCTCAGAAGTATTCTCTTATTAGACCACAAATCCACAAACCTCCTTGTTTCTATTTAACATTTTACTGCAGGTCCTGTCTAGCACTATAAGATATAAAGAAGAAATGAACGCTATCAGAGGAGGAAAGAAAGGAAGAAATAGTGGTAAGTCACACACGGTAAGATTATCTATGTAGAACACCCAAGAGACTGCACAGACAAACCCCTGGGCAAACACCAGAGCAAGTTTACTTGTTACACATCAAAATATAAAAATATGTTGGTTTTGTAAACATCAACAACAAATAAGATTAATTCATTCTTAATAATACATCATTTTTAATAACAATAAAAGCTTTAAAGAGTCTTAGAACAGCAAATATCCAATGTACTCAATACTGATATGAAGCCATTAGACAAACTAATACATGCCCACACAAGAGAAAAACTCTATTCAATTCATGTTGGGGGGAGGGGCAGCAAGAGAGGAGAGAGGGAAGGAGGGAGAGGAATCGGTGTTCTCCCACTTAATAGGCACAATGTAAGGGTATATGGTGCACTTCCTGAGTGAGGGACACAACTCCAACTTAGGGGCTTTACCTAACAAATGCAAGCATTCTAACCAAATTGTTCGTACCCTCATATTAATCTGAAATTTTAAAAAAGAATCTTAGAACAAATTAAAAGAGAGCTTTAAAAGTCCTATATGATACAGGCTATCCTCACTGGGGTTAGGTGATATCTCCAGATGGTTTTGATTTGCATTTCTCTGATGATTAGGGACAATGAGCATTTTTTTTCATGTATTTGTTGGCCATTCACAAAATCCCAAAGCTGCAGATGCTAGTGTGGGTGCGGAGAGACAAGAACTGTTAGTGGGATTGCAAACTAACACAGCCTTTTTGGAAAGAAGTATGGAGAACCCTCAAAAAGCTAAAAGTAGACTTTCCATTTGATCTTGCAATCCCATTACTAGATATCTACCCAGAAGAAATAAATCATTTTATCATAAGGACATTTGACCTCAACTGTTTGTAGCAGCTCAATTCATAATCACAAAGATCTGGAAACAACTGAAGTGCCCATCAGCCTATGAATGGATTAATAAACTGTGAGATATATATATATATATTCCATGAAATACTGTTCAGCCATTAGGAAAGATGGAGACTTTACGTCATTTTTTTTTTTACCTGGATGGAGCTGAAGAATATTCTCCTTGGTCAAGTATCTCAAGAATGGAAAAGCAAGCATCCCATATACTCAATACTAATTTGAAACTAGTAGATGAACAACTACAGGCCCACATGAGAGGAAAACACAGTGAAATTCAAGCAGGGGGAGAGAGCTCAGTAAGCTCCCACCTCACAGGTACAGTGTAGGGGTATGTGGCAAACCTCCTGGGAGAAGGACTCAGCTGCAACTAGGACTTCACTGTACAAATGCAAACAATGCAAACTAATCGTAAGTACCCTCATGGTAACCCAAAATTTCAAAAAGATGAAAATAAAAGACGTGTATAGAAAAAAATTATAAAATATTAAATTAAAGGTGCAAGTAATTGTGGAGATAGATTACGCATTTGGGTGAGAAATCTCATGCATATCTCCTCAATTTTAACTATAAATTCCATAATGGTACCCCCCAAACCCCACAATATTTTGGTAGAAATTGGTAACATGTCCCTAAAATTCAAAAGCAAAAGGAAAGAATAACCAAGCCAATTTTGAAAACCAACAGAATGTTGGACCTTGTCTTACCAGCTATCAAAACTGCCGCCATTAAATGTGGAATTGACATAGGGATTTAAGACCAGAGTGGATATGGAAAATCTATGCCAAAGGGGAGAAGCATTACAAAGTGGCAAGAAAGGACAAACTAATAAATGTTGCTAAGATAATTTGAAAATTCAACTAGATTTTTTTTTTTACCTGACACCAAATATTAACTCCAGGTCAATTAAAAACAAAACTTGAAGATATTGTTGAAGAAAATACAGGAGAATATCTTAATAAAGTAGGGTGTGGGAAAGAGGATTTCATAAAGAAACAGAAAAAGCACACACTACAAAGGAGAATGTAGATACACTTGCCTGCATAAAATAAAAAATGTTGGTGCAAAATGACACCATAAACACAGTTAAGCCACATACTAAGAGAAAAATATTTACAGCCTAAATCAAAAAAGAGTATTAGTACTTAGAATATATAAAGAACTTCCACAAACCAATATGAAGCAAATGTTTAAAAAGTGCTCAAGTGATCCTGCAATCCCATTACTGGGCATCTACCTAGAAGGAAAAAAATTCTTTTATCAGAAGGACACTTGCACTAGACTGTTTACTGCAGCTCAATTTACAATCACCAAAATGTGGAAACAGCCTAAATGCCCACCAACCCAGGAATGGATTCACAAGCTGTGGTATATGTACACCATGGAGTACTATTCAGCCATTAAAAAAATGGAGACTTTACAGCCTTTGTATTAACCTGGATGGAAGTGGAACACATTATTCTCAGAAAGCATCACAAGAACGGAGAAGCATGAATCTTATGTACTCAATTTTGATATGAGGACAATTAATGACATGGTGGGGGTGGGGGAAGGGAAGAGCAGAGAGAGAAAGGAGGGAGTGGGTGGGGTCTTGGTGTGTGCCACACCTTTGGGGGGCAAGACATGATTTGTAAGAAGGACTTTACCTAACAAATGCAATCAGTGTAACCTGGTTTCTTGTATCCTCGAATGAATCCCCAACAATAAAAAAAAAAAAAGTGCTCAAGTGCTCATTTAGATGGTAAATATATTAAAATTGGGACTATGCAGAGAATAGTATGACCCCTGCACAAAGATGCCGTGCAGATTTGTGAAACAGTTTTCATTTGTAAGCCACATACAAAAAGACAAATATGGCTCGGCGCCTGTGGCTCAGGCGGCTAAAGCGCCAGCCACATACACCTAGGGTGGCGGGTTCGAATCCCCAGCCTGGGCCCGCCAAACAACAATGATGGCTGCAACCAAGGAATGGCCAGGCGTTGTGGCGGGCGCCTCTGGTCCCAGCTACTTGGGAGCCTGAGGCAGGAGACTCGCTTGAGCCCAGGAGTTGGAGGTTGCTGTGAGTGTGATGCCATGGCACTCTACCCAGGGGGACAGCTTGAGGCTCCGTCTCAAAAAAAAAAAAAAGAAGAAAAATATGTATGATTCCACATACATGAAATATCTAGAGTAGCCAAATTCTTAGAGAAAGCAAGTAGATCAGAGGTTACTGGGGCCTGGAAGAGGAATAGAAGTTACCATTTAATGAGTACAGAGTTTCTGCTGGGGTGATGAAGTGGTGATGGTTGTACAACATTGTGACTATACTTAATGGCACTGAATTATACACTTAAAATGAGTAAAATGCAAATTTTATGTTATATATATTTGACCACAAAAAAAGTACCCAATATTAGAAAGGGGGCAAAAGATTTGAATTTCCAATAAAAAGAAATATGAATAACCTAACAATATCTGAAAAGTCGCACAACCTCATTTGCAAATGAAAACAACGTGCAGATAATTGCTTCTCACCCACGGACAGGCAAAAATAATCAAGTCAGACAATAGCTGGAGTCCGTAGGCTAGAGAGCAACAGAGCTGTCATAAAATGCTGGTGGGGGTGAAAACTGGTTCAAGTGTTTCACACGGGAGGATGGCAGCGCTCAGTGAAGTTTAACATGTGCTTTCCTATGTATTAATTAAAGTACAGGCTGCCGTAATGAAGATATTAACAAGAAAATGGCTTAAAGGTAAAGAAGTTTATTTTTCTTACTTACCAGTTCCAAAGTTTCCAGTTTGATTCGTGGGACAGCTCTGATCCTCCTAGTCATTCGAGTACTTGGTTCTTTCTAAGTCATATTCAGCAAAGTGGAAGTTGGGCCACTACCGCATTCGAGTTTTGTCTAGTGGAGAAGAGAAGAAAGCATGGAGGAGGTTCTGCCACTGCTAGACGGCTCTTATCCTAAAGCAGCAGAATGGAAAGCCGCTTGGATATTCCACTAGTGAGAATGCAGTCGTACAGCCACATCTGCCAAGAGGAAGGCTGGGGAATGTGGTCTAGCTGAACACCCACATGTGAAGAAGGGGAAATGGATATTGGTGGACAATTAGTAGTCACCACTATACCCTAAGACACAGCAATTTCTTGGCTCGCTATACCTTAGCAGTGCTGCACAGGCATGCAAGGGGACATACACAAGAAAGCTCATGAGCCCTCAATTCATAAGAAAAAGACACACTCTAAATGTCCATTATTATATAATAGAAAAACATAAAATAAGCCGGGGCACATTTATATACTGGGACAAAAATGAATGAATGACTGCTTGACAATTGGGAAGGGTCACACAAGATGCTCCTAAGGTAATATTTAGTTGAGTGGCAGGTATTTGGGTGTTTGCTTTATAATTAACATTCAAATTATATGTATATATATGTACCTTATAGTCATTATTTTGTATATATTTACCATAACAAAGTTACTCCCCCCAAAAGCAATTTGACCATCCCAAATAGAACTAAATGAAGAGATGATACGATTCATTTATTCATTCAAAAATATTTGAGTGCATACAATGTTTCAGAATCTGAAGTACAGTGGTGAATTGTAAATAAGTCTCTTCTTTAGAAAATTTGGTCATTTCAAAGATTGAATTTCATGAAAAGGGAAACTTAGAAACCATGATCCTATTTCTACATATTATTATCTAGCAAATACTCGGGAATTTTATTTTTTTAAGTGAGTCAATTAGACAAGTTCAGTACTTGCTGAAGGCCTGGTTTACCCATCTGAAAAATGAGGTAAGTGTATATTCTGCTCAGAAGCCACGTAATAGGCATTTGAGAGTAAAAAATATGATCATTTTCTTTATGGAGGGCTACGTGTGGCTGATCAAGGGGAAGAAAGAAAGGCAATTTATCTTGCATTTCACAAAGAGTTTAGGTATGAAATGCTAATCATTAAAACAAGAAATACAGTCCAGATCAAAACACTGTTAGGTGATCACACAAGTAATTGGAGAGTGAGAACCAAAAGGGACTTATTAATGGTAAAATCCACAAGTGTTTTCCAAGGAGGTCAATGGAAAACGTGCATCTTTTTTAACACCTTCAAGGAGGACTCAATAGTGCAACAGAAAGCATGCCGGTTAAATTTGTGTTTGTCACTTCTTGCCTTTTGAAATTTCCCTTTTGAAAAATTAGCATTAAGAATGGTTGATTTTCCTAATATTTAAACACTGAGCCGCAGACGGGCACTGTTGGCTCTGATCTCACCTCATCTGAATGAGGCAGTCCTGGATCCCCAAGTGGAGTCAGCCTCAGTCCAACAGCTTGTCCATTTACCCCAATTCTTGCTAGGTTTCAGAGGCATTAACAGAAGCCTAAGCCTTTCTCTAGCACCTCAGGCAAGGGGCATACCTTTACTACCTCTTGACAACCTCCAGCATCAGAAACTGCCCTGCTTCTATGGCCTCTAACTCTGGAAATTCCTTGTTGGACCAGGAATTCTGGGACTACAGCACCCCTGTCCATCATAACACCTCAGCCCCCACCCAGCTGCCCTACATGTGTCATCAAGAATACCAGGGCTCCTATGCATGTGCTTCCAATCCAGCCTAGACCACATGGTCAGACCATGCCAACAAAGCCAAGTCTAGCAGAGGCTCTAGAATGGAGTTCTCCAACACGGCAGCCATCAGCCACACTAAGCTACCCAGCACTCGGGATGTAGCCATGCAAACCGTAGTATGCCATCAGTATAAAATACAGGCCAGATGTCAAGAACTTATGAAAAAAATAAAATATCTTGTTGATAATTTCTATATTGATTTTTATTCTATTTTTTCCATTTCGCTTGGTTTATTCTATCTTTTGAGTGTGATTATTAGAAAATATGTGACTTGTATTATATTTCTATTGGACAGAACTTCCCCAGAAGGAGCTGCTGACTGGAACTATTGGAAATAGAATCTGGCTTTCTGAGGCTGGGGCTTGGCAAAAGTTAAGTGGGTGTCCCGACCCCACAGAGGTGGTTAGTGGTGCAGAGCATCCCAGAGGGGCAAGGCTACCATGCAGGGAAGGTGAGTCAGAGGCCCCGTCCTCCACACCATAGAGGTCTCTGCCCATGGGTTAATAGGTTGGACGGCAGCTTGCTGAGGAAGCAACTGGCCATATTGGGAATACCTGGATTTTTACCATGTCAGCTATTAGTGTTCAGTGTGTAGACATGATGCAGGGAAGAGGAGGGATGTAGGGATATAGGGAGGCAGAAAGCCCCACATCCGTGGCTGAATGACAGTGAGAATGGGGAGGTAGAAAAGGAGAGTTACCATTGCACAGCAAATGAATAATGGAGAGTGAGGGATAACTCCATAAGTTGTCCAAAATAATCCTCAGAACCAGATGGACAGATAGAAACTTGGATATAATGTCAAGAAATCTGAGGCTTCCCTTCTGGAGATCTGGATATATCTGTCTCCCATTCTATACCCCAGAATAGAATCAGACCCTGAAAGGGATTAGAATGCAAGTTTATCTGGAGGTGTACTCAATCCTCCAGGACCACTGGAGTGCCCCTTACCACAGGTACATCATCCTCCAGTTCTGAGCATTGGCAGCTAGCACGACACAGCTGACCTCCTCTGGAGAATTGCCTTTAGCCAAATGAGCACTGCCTCTGCTTCAAAGTTATGCCAACACCCCACACACACACCTCCACCTGTAGGGCAAACCGCAGGAGCTATCTAAGCAAAGTGGTGGCTCAAAAGCCCTGTACCCTTGACTCAAGAAGGAATGAATGTTTTCAGCTTCAGGAGCTCCCCAAGGGATCAGACCAAAGCTAATCTCCAGCCAAGACCTCATCCTCGTTCAGCTCCTTCTCCTGCTCCATGCTGGAGCCCCCCTCCTCTTTCCTGAGAGCCCTTTCCCATGAAATCACTCGACCCTTGTCTCAGGCTCTACTTCTAGGGACCACACTAAGACAGGAAGTAAAGGAAACACAGGTAGACGAGAGGGAAAGAGAGACAAGGAAGGAGTAGCCAATACAGGTGTGTCATTGCTACCATGGGTGATATTAATCCTGTGGGGAAATGCCCCTGGGTATAGCACACACCTCAGAGTTATCCTACCCACAGGATGAGGAAGCTGGGGTATTTATACACCCAGATGCACCAGACTCTGGCTGGATGCTGCTGGGGTGGGGAGCATCGACTCCACAGCATACTCAGTCTGCCCCCAGTGGACAGGGCAGCCCTCTGAGACTTCGGAGAAAGGCCTAGGGCTCCAAAGCTGGCAGGTGACTTGCACAGATTAAGGGGCTAAAGAGGAAGGCACGTAAGCAGCGTGTAAGAGACTTCAATCCTAGTCCCAAACTTGTTTCTGCCAATGAGTTCTATGCATGGACCTCTGAAACATCTCTACTGGACACCATACTGACCCAAACAGACTTGGCCCACTCTGTTCACACAAACTTACTCTCAGATAGCACCTTCGTGTGAGGTGGGCTTCACGGAGGACTCAGCAGTGACTGAGATAGTTACTTTGCAGAGATACTTATATCTCTGCACATTTAGTTCTTAAAAGCCCTTCAGCTGCCCTCCCTGGGAAACAGTTGTCGGTGGCTTCAGCTCTGGGTTCCCTATGTGGATAAGAGTCCCTGAAGATATTCAGCAGAACAAAAGTGTCTTTCATTTTCCAGGCTCTCCTTAGAAGGTATTTGTGGATTAACAAAGTAATTTCACTCTCTATTACATTAGTATTGTGGTATGCCTTTATCTTGCCTTGAGTGAAGAATTAAGTTTTAAATTTAAGTTTGTGTGCTAAATTGGAGAGTAACTTGTTAATTGCATTGTGTCTTGGCTTTGTGACTTAGCACAATAGCAGCAGCATGAACACAGGTATCAGCATCACCCAGAGAGGACCTGGGGAAGAGAAGAAGAAGAAGTCAACGCCAGCAGCTCTGGGGTGGAGGGATGATGCCCAGAGCATGCTCATGGGAACTGTTTCCTTCCCTCTGGCCCCCAAAGGCACCACCCTCAGAAAGCCTCTGTATCAGTGAGGCAAGGCTGTCAGCACCGTTACTTATTTCCTCAGCATATTTTTACAGAGTACCCATTGCATGCAGGGCACAGCAAGATGGACAAGAGCCCTGTCCTCATGGATGTTAAACTCTAGTGAAGACAGACCCTCTCCCCTCAACAAACAAGCAAATACAATAACTAAGATCATTTAGAACGATAGAAAGTAAGCCTATGTGGAAACTAGGACACTGGGTGACAAAAAGGATGACTTTTGGCAGGATGACAGACACACCTTCATCCAGGGACATTGGGAGAATATCTCTGAAGTCACATTTAATTAAGGGATGTAAGCAGAAATGTCAAAGAAGGAGAGGATTGTGCAGGGGAAACTAAAGCCAGTTAGTGAGGAGCAAACCGCTGAAAACGTAGGACATGAAGTTGGAGAAATGGCAGGGCTCGTTTATGTGGTGATCTCTTAATTTTAAGTTGTGATTTTAAGTATGATGTTCTTGGAGAAAGTTTTCTCTAAGGAATGACCTGAGAGAAGGGTGACATAGCAGGGTGCATTTGATATTTTCCCATCTTTACACACTAGTGACGGCAGTGGGCTGGAACTCAATGCCCAAGATAGTCTTTGCCTCTATGGGGGCCATCTTGCTTATGCTAAGGAAATAGCTTGAGTGGCCTCCAGAGGGTTCTCTCAGCCATGCCATACTGGAGAGATGTCATAGAGAGACTCCTCCAGAACAGAAGCCCACCCGAGTGCCCACCTGTCAGTGAAGGTTGGGCTTCCTGTCTTTCTAGGCCCTGCTCTTGAGTGCTGGTGGCAGCAAAAAGAAGCAAGATCTTGCAGCCTTGGATAGGGGAGGAGAGCCAAGAAAGAGCTGCAAGTGTTCTCCACTGGCCAGCTGCGCCCACCCCCACCCTGTTGCCTCTGCGAATACCTAGGAAGCTAATTGGAGGCTGGAGCTGGCAAACAACACTCCCTCTGAAGGCACTCCCAGGACACGTGGGGGCATGCAGGAGAAGGAGCCTCAGCTTCCCAGCGGGAGTGGGAGGGCTGACCATGGTGCCTTGGCAATACCAGCCTGAATCGCTGCCTCCATCTACCAGACATCAAATTCCCTCTTCTTGCCCCAAAAGTCTACAAGTGGTGTAAACTGAGTCACAATCGAGCTGAGCTCTCAGGAACTTCCCTTCGGCTCCCCAGGTAACCAAGCTCTCTGTTCCCTTCCACAAGCCTGAGGATTGTCCTGGAATGTTCTCAATGGAGTGTTGGGAGCCCCCTGCCCCATGGTGTTGTGGAGGCTCCGCCTATGTGTGCAGCTGGCAGAGACAACTGGGAGAATCCACCAAGAGAACACCTTGCATCCAAAGCCAACGGGGGTCTGAGTTTTTGCCACATAGAGTGTTTCTAGACCCAGAGAGAGTAATGGGGAGTTTAAAGGGAAGAGAAATTGGAAGAGAAAAGAGAAGGGAAGGGGAAAAGAGAAAACAGAAAAGCAAGAACCCTTGCTTAGCTTGCCCTCAAGCAACTGGCAGCCAGACAAGGGGTCCACAAGCCAAGTGCCTCCCTTGCAGCCATTGACTCTTCTATTATGGCTGCTTAACTGAAATCAATCTTCTCAATGCCACCTCAAACAGAGAGGGAGGCCGGCCAAGTCTGGCAAGGGGACCTAGCCCTGCATCAGCTGCACCGATGTCTGGCATTAAAGGTTTCTCCCATCCACCTCCTCTCCTGGCACTAAAAGGGAATAATTCCCACAGTACCTCCAGGGCAGAGGGCAATGGGGCAGCCAGGACTAATGTTTCAGACATGCCTGGCTGGGATGCCTCTGCCCAGGCTGTGTCTGCCTCAACCTCACCCACCCTGGATGGCTGGATCCAGTTTCCGGCATGATGCCTGCAACTCAATTTCACCAGTATGTTTGCGACTAACCTCTCATACCTGGCTGTTTCCACCCCTAAGTCAGGGATCCAGGATGCATATAGCTTTAGTAATATCTTTTGAAAATATTCTGGATATTTCTCAAAGTTGCTGGACAACAACTAGAAAAGTTTGATCTAGTCAGTGCCTTCTGAAGATGGAGGTAGTCATGGATTTCTTTATGCTATTCCCTCCAGTCCAGCAGATTCTGTTCACTCAGGAGAAAGGACAGAGAGGCTGTCCTGGGTCTTCAGGAATGAAAGCGGCAGTCTAGCTTGCCCTGTCCTGAGGACTTTGCCCAGTGAGGATCTCAGTACCCAGGAACAAAAGTGAAAATGAGGACACTACCCTTGGTAGCATTGTTTACAAGTATTATTAAACTTACCTTCCTGCCAACATGGATCGGAATTTTGCATCAAATATGGAGTGGTTGCTAAGGCAATCGGGGGTGGGGGGAAAGTATCTTATCATTGTTTTCCAAATTAGCATCCACACAAGCTGTAACTTTGAAAGACTTTGAAGCTAATTAACACATTTACTACTGATAAAGGCAAAACTGGCACAAGAGGAGAACTCAGGAGTGGGCCTGATGATAATAGTACCTATCCATTTCTATTTTTCCTTGCCATTTGACAGGAAGAGGGGGAACCAGAGAAGGAGAGTGGCAAAGATCCTGTGGGTAGAGAAATCAAATTATATCACCCCTCATCCACTGTAACACAGTTAGCAGAAGAGTGGGTCCAAAAAGTGGAATAAAGGAAAAACACTTTGAATGGTTTGCTGACAAACTAGCTTACTGTTTCAAAATCACGAAGGGCTATCTGTGTTCTCTGTTGATTGTGTCCTTACTTGTGCAGAAGCTTTTTAATTTGATAAGGTCACATTTGTTTATTTTTGTTGCCCTGAATTTTTTTTTTGGGGGGGGTCTTCATAAGTTCTTTCCCAAGGCCAATGTCTATCAGAGTTTTTCCAACATTTCCTTCTACAATTCTTATAGCTTCATGCCTTAGGTTTAAGGTTTTTATCTATTGTGAATTAATTTTTGTGAGTGGTAAGAGATGTAGATCCTGTCTCAGTTTTTTACATGTGACTATCCGGATTTCCCAGCACCATTATTGAATATAGTGTATTTCCCCCATGTATGTTTTGGTCTGCTTTGTTGCAGATCAGATGGGAATATGAGGATGATTTCCTGGGTCTATGTCTCTGTTTTTGTGTCAGTATCATGCTGTTTGGGTTACTGTAGCTTTCTAATATAGCTTGAAGTCTGATAAAGTGATGCTTCCTGCTTAGTTCCTATTACATAAGATTGCATTGACTATTCAGGGTCTTTTCTGGTTCCACATAAATGTAGAACTATTTTTTCTAGATCTGCAAAAAATATCATTGGTATTTTAATAAACATTGTACTGAATCTGTATATCAGTTTGAGTAGTATAGCCATTTTAACAATGGTAATTCTGCTGATCCATGAGCATGATAAGTTTTTCCACTTGTTTGCATCCTCAGTGTTTCAAAGTTCTCCCTATAAAAGTCTTTCACCTCCTTAATTAAGTATATTCCTAAGTATTTTATTTTATTTGTTGCTACTGTGAAAGGTATCACATCTTTGTTTTGATTCTCAGCTTGACTGCTGTTGGCATATATAATAGACAACCTACAGAATGGGTGAAAATATTTGCATGTTATACATCTCATAAAGAGCTGATGACCAAAATCTGCATAGAACTCAAGCAAATCAGAAAAGGAAAGTCAACAACCCCATTAAAGAGTAGGCAAAAAACATGATCAGAAACTTTTCAAAGAAAGTCTATTGGTCAAGAAACAATATGAAAAAATGTTCAATGTCCCTAATCATTAGGGAAATTCAAATCAAAACCACAATGAGATATCCCCTAACTCAAATGAGAATGGCTCTTATCAAAAAGCCCCCAAACAACAGATAATGACACAGATGCAGAGAGAAAGGAACAAGTATACACTGCTGGTGGACTTCAAACTAGTACAACCACTACAGAAAGTAGTATGAATATATGTCAAAGAACTTAAAGTAGACCCACCATGTGATCTAGAATCCCACTACTCAGTATTTACCCAGAGGAAAAAAAGACATTTTATTTTTAAAAAGACACTTGCATTTAAATGTTTATAGCAGCACAACTCACAATTACAAAGATGTGGAAACAATTCAAGTGCCCATCAATACATGAGTGGATAAATGAAAGGTGGCATATGCACACCATGGAGTACTACTCAGCCATTAAAAACATAGTGCTCTAGTATCTTATGAAGGCGTCCTCAAACTACGGCCCATGGGCCACATGCATCCTGCCTAGAACATTTATTTATCTGGCCCGCCGGGTGTTTTTGCCACTGCTGCCTGTCCTGCTAAGCAGCCAACTCATCCCAGAGCCCACAGTCTGGCCCTCCAACAGTCTGAGGACAGGGAACTGGCCCCCTGTTTAAAAAGTTTGAGGACCCCTGATTATGTAACAACCTGGATGGAACTAGAGACCATTATTCTAAGTGGTGTATCATAAGGATGAAAAAAACAAAATTGAAACTTGTCACTCAACACTATGTGTACATGTGGAAGGAAATATCAATGAAA
>CAUYTI010056945.1:0-10351 GCA_963575145.1 Galago senegalensis | reverse complement strand
AGACAAATTCATACAAGCAGTTGAACAATTATCCAAGTCAGCAATGTGTAAATGGCTCTTCCGGTAATGCAAAATTAGAAGAGAAAAAAATGCAGATTCACTTTCCTTGATCCCACAAAATGAGGCCTAGGCCGGTAGTTTTCTTAATTAAACCTATCTTCCTATCCCCACCCCAGAGATCTAAATGAACTGGTCTGGAATGTGGTCATAGTAACCTGCATATTTAGCAAGATCCCTGGCAGTTTTCCTGTGAATGGATTTTGGATCACACTTTGAGAATCAGAGGACTAAACAAATAGCTGTTTATGTTTTCCAATTTGCTGTGTAGTCATAGAACAGCGGTTCTCAATCTGTGGGTTGTGACCCACAGGAACTGTATTAAAGGGCAGTGGCATTAGGAAGACTGAAAACCACTGCTACAGAGGATAGGATAAAATACTGATCGTAATAAATTGATCCATCTACTTAGGGAAAGTTTGTTGCCAAATCAAAAGAAAGCTAATTAACTGGCATGATAAAAAGGGAAGTTAGTCACAGGAAAAGTTCTCAAGATTACCAGCTTCTAGAAGTTTAATTTCTAGTGGTGGAATTTGGGTTTCTGCTACACTAGAGAATTTGCAGGATAATTCAAGCCAAGCCACATAGTGTAGTGTCCACAATTTGGCTTCACAGAATGTAGTAAACTTTCCAGGATAATCTGTTTTCTGCATGGCAAAGGTCAGGTGATCGAAAAGAATGCTGCCCCAGATTGCCTGATTGGGTGGGTCTCAGAGGCTCCTGTGAATGCTGCTTTAAGTGGGGGACACTGGAAGGCCTCCCAGACCTGCCCAAACCCTCCAGCTAGGATTCACTGTGGCATCATTGCCTCTTCAGGGTTGGCAATGAAGCAAAGAAAGAAAGATCTGGCTCCCTGCAATGAGGGAGAGGAAAAGCAGAGGGAGATAGGAGGTTCCTATTTCACCCTCAGCAGCAGGGTGCCCTAAACTTGGATCCCACAAGCCACACCTCATTGTCTCCACAGCACACACACCCACAGCCCGCCTCATCCCTCACTGCACATCAGCCCCCACCCCCCAACAGATAACCCTCTTCCTTCATCTCAGCCCCAGGATGATTTCATAGAGGTTTTTCTTCCCCTAAAATAAATGCTGGTCCCTTTGGGAAGGTCTCAGCTGAAACTCCTTTTCTTGGAGATGAACACCTCTTTGTTGCTATGAATATTCCCGAGGAAGCCTGGAGGAATCTCTCCTGCTCCTAACTTCTCTCTCTCACTGTCTCCCCGCATGGCCACTCCTGCAGTGACTCTCCAACTGGAAAGAGCCCAGTTGGCAAGAGGCTGGCTCCAGTTCCTCCAAATGAGCTTTGTAGTCTCCCCACGAGGAATCGCCCCTGGAGTGAGAGTAATGGCTGAAATTGGGCTCTAGCTCCTGAGACCATCATCCCTCCTTTCTTTCTGAACTCCTCTCTTCAGAATGTCATGTTATTAAAATATTCACTTTTACCAGTCCATTTTAGATGCTTAGAGACAAACTTCTGAACTTGAATTTTCATTATTATTCTGGGATCTCGTGACTTTCTGTGCTTTTTCTTCTGCAGCATAGACCAAAGTTTCCTTAGGTCAGAGAGTCACTCTTACCTCTTTCAAAAAGCCAGCCAGATGGGAGGGAGAGAGAAAGAGAGAAGTCTCAGTAATGAGATTGGCTCTCAGGAGGCAGCATAGTCTAATAATTGAGCTTTATTGGGAGTTTAAATGCAGGCATTACTTATGACTCCATCACTAGCGGGAGAGTGATGCTTTATCTCCTCTTGTCACTAGGTGAGATGGAGCTCGAATGGCTCTTCTGCCACAGGCTGCAGAGAACCACTTCTCTCCTGAACAGAAAGAAGAGCTTTCTTCTCTCACACAAACACTGGTCGTCCCCACCAGCTTGCTCAGCAGCAAGCATCTGTGCTAGGGAGCAGTGCGACCCTGCATCCCACTTGCAAGCAGGAGGATTAGCCTGAGAGCGAATGCTCGCCATGCAACTTCCTCACAGGGATGTGGGAGGGTTACTAAGATGCTATTTCCATTGCAATTTATGCTCTTCAGGAGAAAGGTGCTAAGTACTAGGTATTAGCATTAGGGATTATATAGGTAATCAAGCAAAGAAGATATTCAGCTGCTTCTAGTTACTAAAGAAAGCTTTAATCTGGGAGGTGGGAAAATGTGGTGAGGATAAAGTTGAGTGGAAACCATTGCCCCCCATGAAGCAAAGGACCAAGAATGGAGTGCCAAGTGCCACATTCAGCATAGAGATAGACCCGTCCTGGGCCTTGAGGCTTATGATCTAAGCCTGGGGCGGGGGTGGCAGGTGCTGCATTTCACTGATTCCTGTGAAGACCTGAAGGCTTTTGTGTGGTATCTGACACTGCCATCTTAGCCAATCTGCAGATTTGGTGCCTAGAGGACTGTGACTAAAATAGAAGCAAACTAGCCATCCTCATGCTGGAGGCCATGGTCACATTCTGAAATGGTACTTATCAGAGCAGGATTGCAGAGGCCTCCTGTGAGCTCCTGGGCTGGGATACGAAGGAAAAGGGTGGGAGGCTGGTCCTTTGTTACAATGGAATGTGTAAAGCTACACCCAGTAAAGATGCTGATCGTCACAGGGTCACACATGTGACATGTAGGAAGTGACGGAGTTGGAATGTAACCGAGTTTTCAGATTTTAAAGTCCTGGTTTCTTTCACTTATTTATTTTGTGTCCCTAAGATGGTTTACCTAAGACTGGTAGAATATGAGACAATTCCAGATAGTCCTTGAGAACTCATTTAAAATGTGCAATGGTAGGTTAGGTATTACTATATATTAATGTATATTAAAAAGAAAACCACCATGAGGTCCACAATTTCATAAATGTAACTGTTTAGAACAATGGTTCTTCCCAATACCGGTTGTACATTAGAATCACTTAGAAAGATTTTTTTAAAAAAAGATGTTGGGTCCCACACTAGGTCATTAAATCAGAATCCCTGAGAACTTCTGAGATTTTTATAAAATGCTCTCCCAGCCTGCATTAGAAATTACAAGGACAGGCTGGGATATTGTTTAAAGCATTTTATAAGTGAGAAGTTTTAAAGAATATCTAGTAAATGATACCATAGTATGTGGACATGGGAAAACCATAAAGGTCCTATGTTCTACTAAGAATAGAGGTTCTCTATCCTGGTAATGCCCATTCTGTGAGCTACACGAATCCTAAAGAGAAAAAGGGAAAGCAGAGATATCCAGCAAACAATGATGGATAAAAATGATGAATTGTGAAGGCCTAAGAAAGCAAAGACGAATGATTTAGACATGCTCAAGTAGGTACGAAAGACTGAAGGTCTCGGGCAGTGCGCAGTAAGGTACCAGGTCAGATGCGGAGCTTGGTCAGTATGGCTGTCCTTTTCCCAGTATGTCGGCACCGACTCTTCCACCTTGAAGTTCAAAAGTGCAGCTTTTCCCTCTTTTCCACTGGCTTTATTTATTTTTATTTTTTATTTTTAGGCAGAGTGTCACTCTGTCACCCAGCTAGTGAGCAGTGGCATCCGCTGGCTCACTACAACCTCAAACATCTGGTGATCCTCTTGTGATCCTCCTGAGTAGCCCAGCTGATTTTTCTATTTTATAGAGACAGAGTCTTGCTCTTGCTCAGGCTGTTCTCGCACTCCTAACCTCAGGCAACCTTCCTGCCTCAACTTCCCAGAGTGCTAGGATTACAGGCCTGAGCCACTGTGCCCAGCTCTATTGGCCTTTTAAAGCCCCACCACTCCCACCACTATGAATAGGTGAACCTTAAAACGGGAGAGGAGGAAAGAAGGTTATAAAGAACTTACAACACGTCCCTGGGCAGTGGGATTACAACGGACTTTTGGCCTTTTCACCCATTCTTTCATTCATCATACCTTCCTTCATACAGCAAGCATGTATTGAGCACCTACTGTGTACTAAGTCCTTCCTGCTCTTCAGTAAAGCTAGAATTGTTCTCAGGATTATCATATGATGATATGATCCAACAAATCTTAAAGTTACTTTGATCTTAGGAAAACCAAATAATGCCTGTGACTAACAATTCTCCAGTCCCACACAGCCAGACTCACAGTGGGAGAAAGAGTGTGGCTCCATAGTCAGAAGGTGGGAAGTGAGGCATTTTCAGCCACACCTGGGAGCCAGGAGAATTGTGTGAAAACCCCTGAGATGTTTCCTGTGTGAAATGGAGGAAATAAAACTCATCCTGAGGCGCTGGAAAAGGTACCCAAGCCCCCTTTCCTCTATTCTTTCATCTGTTAAATGGGGATAATGATTCTTTGTGTTTACCTACCTCAGAGAGGCATTAGCAGGGCTATTTCAAGGCTCTTCCAATGAAAGCTACTGTGTAATTACCAAGAACAGCTATGATAAAGAAACCTAAATACGACAGCAAATCAGCTGGAACAAATTCTCAAGGGAGTTTAACTTCTCTGGAAATTTTTAAGAAAAAGGTAGCAGCTCCCCTTGGGGGAGTTTTGGGTCCATTCTGGCTGGATGTTCAGGGAAGGCTAGTTGGCTTTCAAAGCCTCGGCTCTGTGTGGCCAGTGCCTTGGAGAGGAATGGTCTTCTTCTGCTTACTTCTTCCCCATGGTCTAAGCCAAGTGTCCTTAAACTACGGCCCGTGGGCCACATGCAGCCCGCCAAGGACATTTATCTGGCCCACTGGGTGTTTTTGCCGCCACTGCCTGTCCTGCTTAGCAGCTGACTCTTCCCGGGGCCCGCAGTCCAGCCTTCCAACTGTCTGAGGGACAGTGAACCGGCCTCCTGTTTAAAAAGTTTGAGGACCCCCTGAAGCAGTTTCCATCTGCAATTCCTCCTGCAATTTTTTTCAGATCTTGACTTACAAACTCTTTCTCTCTGAAATGAAATGCAAGCAAGGCCCTTACCTGCCAAAGAGAGCAAGAGAGAGAGAAAGAGAGGTGGAGAAAGAAAAGAGAGGTTGGGGGAATATGTATTCTTATATTTAGTAGGCACTGGGGAATTTGTTGATGTCTTCAATGAAGAGGGTTCATGTAATTGATTATCAATGTTGGGCTTTGCTAAAATCCACTTGCCAAATTCCGTAGAGTAGAAGATTGGGCAGAGGCCCAGGAAACAAGGGAACCACTTTAAGCAGCTAAGGGACAGCCAACCCAGCTGAAGGCAGCAGGGCTGAAATTAAAGATTTGAAAAACATTACAACTATAGCATCTATAAAATATAACAAGAAAAGGGGGGAGAAGAGTCAAGGCTACCACAAAATATGGTGAAATCAGTATCATAAGGTTTGGAGACCACCTTAACAGAGAGAGGAAGCAGCCAAGAAAGTGTGTCGGTTGAATCTATGAATGAGATCTGGATCAATACCATTGTAGGAAGCCCGGTGGCTTTCATATTTTTGTGAAAATTCCTTCTGGAATAAATAGTCTGGCTATTTAAAAGCAGTGTAACATACATATCCAAAAGGCTTCTAGGCAATAAAAATTCAAAAATTCCAAAGATATGCTTTGTAAGGTTAGTAATTACATGATAGTAACAGCTCTCTTTCATCAATTGATTCCTATGTGAACTACATAAATATTTTTCCTGTGTAACCCAGATATCAGGTGGAGGCTTCCTAGATCTGGGGCAAAGGTCTGGCAAAATGGCTACAGACCTCTTTAATCCTATGACCTGTGGAAACTCTAAACTATTTTGCTATGAACTATAAACTAATTGTTGGTGTCCTCCCTGCAAAAGTCTGATGCTGATACTCTAATCACTAATGTAATACTGTTTGGAGATGAGGCCTTTGAGAGATAGTTAGGTTTCAAGGTTTGAGCCCTCATGATGGGAATAGTGCCTTATAAGAAGAAAACAGTGAGCTGGCGTGTGCATGTACTTTTAGTACCTGCTCTCTCTCTCTCTCCCCTCCACTTTACCCCCCACCATGTGAAGACATAAATAGGAAGTGGGTCCTAACCAAGAACAAAATGGACCAGAACCCTGACCTTGCCCTTCCCAACCCCTTTCTTAAAAAGAAAGGATTATTTCTTTTAATCTGAAAATTAAAAAGATATATGACTTACTTAAGTCTATTATTATCCTTATTTTAAGGTTAAAGGGCAAAGAGGCTAGCACAAGGCATTTATCTCAGAAGGGCTGAAACCAGGTTCCTCACCTTAACTGGAAGGCCTACATCCTTAACAACTAGATTCTTCTGCCTCAAGAACCTTAATGGCTTCCACAGATGACTCCACAGGATGGAATCAAATACAAGGAGGAACAGGGAATATACTCCTCTTATCCCACTTTTATCTCCAGTCCTTAGAAGAGTACCTGGAACACAGTAGTGAGAGAGAGCTCAGGGAATTTCGCCCCAGAATGTGACTCCTTGGTATAGAGAGTAGTAAAATGAATCAAAGTCCTTCAGAGATCAACAGATGTTGGAAGGGGCC
Source organism: Galago senegalensis (assembly GCA_963575145.1). Taxonomy (NCBI): domain Eukaryota; kingdom Metazoa; phylum Chordata; class Mammalia; order Primates; family Galagidae; genus Galago; species Galago senegalensis. The sequence continues at coordinate 3,883 of CAUYTI010056945.1, read as the reverse complement.
TTCCCTCTATCTCCATAAAAACCAAAAGGACCCATCAAGAAGAATAATTGTCTCCCTGTTATCTGTAGTAGGAAGGAGGATCATCAATGCAACCAGACCCAGCCCAACCAATTTTAAAATAATGCTTGTCTCAGGTTAAGTGAATTTCCAAAGAGAATTGTGTCTGAGTCAATCTTTCCCCCCCATCCATTCATTCTCCCAAGTATCCATTTACCTCCCTATGGGGCATAGGAATATGGGACTGTTATCCATATTCCTCATTCATCCCCTGCATCTAAAATGAGGGTACAGAAGCTTCTGGACCCCATCTGGAATTAGGCAATCACTCTGTGATTCTCCTCATGTGCACGGTAAATACATTTGTCATCTCTTTCTGTTATTAATCTGCCTTACTGTGAGTTGATCTTTCAGCAAACCTTCTGAGGGCAAAGGGGAAGCTCCCCTCTTTCCCACATAGAAACTCAATTAATAATTGCTAAATAGAAAATTAAAGCCAAGTGTCTAAGTCAGTAGAGAACCTAAAAAAGTTGAAAATAGTCATACATAGATGTTTAAAATATTTTAAATAGAAGAAATACAGGATAGGAAAACTTGACTTTCAAATACTTGCTTTTAAAAACACATCCATGTTTGTAGTCAGTTAAAGCTAAACAGGGACCCAACACCTCACTGTAAGTGCTAAAATCCTACTGTGATTTTTGTGTGTGTGTGTGTGTGCAGTTTTTGGCCCGGGCTGGATTTTACCCCACCACCTCTGGTATATGGGGCCGGTGCTCTACTCCTTTGAGCCACAGGCACCGCCCAAGCCTACTGTGATTTTAGAAAGCCTTAAAAGGAAGATAGTATGCCTCATATCACCTGGGTTATGTTTTGCACAGTTCTGATCTTTATATTCTAAAAGAAACAGTGATAATTCAGACAATACCCAAGGAAGTGACCAGGATGGAAAGGAAAACAGAAATTTTTTCTGAAAGAAATGAAGACTTTTAAGATTCCCCAGTATTTGAAGTGCTGCATGCTACAGCAGCAGGTTCTCGGCTTTTTCTCTAGAAAACCCAGGTCAGTTCTTCAGCTTAGCATAAGGTGACAATATACATCTAACACATCTACCTGTCTATCCAACAAGATTCACAAGGAAGTACATTTGAAAACCTAAGGTCCATTTTAGTATAAATTTCCAAATAAGAAGAATTACTTATGAAAAAACTATTAAAAACATTTCTAAGGTTTGTTTTTTTTAATTTTTATTTTTTTTTTTAGGATTTCAATGTTATAAAAGAAAATTAGGCCAAGTTAGTGGTCCCAAGTCTCATTGTGTGCTAGAAACAGTTAAGAGGCCGTGAAATATTCTGGATTTTTAAAGCCTCCTCCCACGGAGCCATTATCTCTTGGAATTGGGAACTGAGAATCTATATCAAGAATCTAAAATTTCTAATCCCCTCAGATGATCCTGATAACTAGCCAGGCTTGGGAGTCACAAAACTAGACTGACTCTAAGTTCTTTTCTAACTGCATGATGCAATGATTCTTAGGACATTCCAGAATACTTCCATTCATAAGGAAAGGAGTATTATTTGTAATATATACATGAATTTTATCTAAAAGTACTAGCAAATCAACTGATTTCTTAAATCGGTTAAAGCTCTTTTTGCAATCCAGTTAATGAAAACTTTTCTCATGTAGCCCAGGAAGGAAAACTTTATCTGGCCTGTTTCCTAATTATTAAAGTTCCAAATCACTGAAATATAAATAAATGAGACTTTACCACACTTAGAACACCAGTATGATGAAAAATTTGTTTACACCAGGAGGTTTTAGGTCATCCTTCAATCATTCATCCCCGGAACCAAAGTATATATGTGTGCCAGCCCACACACACACTCAAATGTGACACATGGTAAATGTTGGGCAATTACTGAGATGGAACAGAGGAGACCTTCAAATTCTATCGCCTTCTTAACCTTACATTTTTCTGTGCAAGAACCTAGGAATTCAAGTCAAAAGCTTTTGAATATTATTACTTACGATATACTCAGCTTTTTGTTTAAATTTCTCTAATTCTTTTAAAAAAAATATATTACTTTGGTCTTGGTGGTACTGCAAGGGGTACTGAAAGGAATATTTTTAAAATAATAAAAGCTATGAAGAGAACATATTAATTTTGGCTAAACTGGTTTCCTAAGTAAAGAGCTTCTATAAAGTGGATCATGTTGCTATACGAAGGAGTGCTAATTATTTCACTAAGACTACATTTGTAGATTTTGACTAATCTAAAATTAAACCTGTAAAGCTCTGCTGGAATTATTTAGAAAAGAATTGAACCCCTCCCGCACCCCCATCAGTGCAGTTCAGGTTCTTCTAATTTTACTTTTGTAGTTCACCAAGTATCTTTTTTTCTATGATGTTTTCAAACTGAAGTTCACACACATCATACAAATAGCCTGATAATGAGGGGTTCCATATTCAACACACATGCATTATTATCTGTCATTATTGTCATTGTCACTATTATAATTGCACCTTGTAAAAAGAATGGAAGCTTTTCCATGGGAGTTATTCACATGTATTGCTTTCTAGGAGTAATTGAATAGTTGACGTTGCATTTATATCAAAGTAAAATATGTGATGGTTTTTCTCATTTGTATTATTCTTAAGCAAATAAGAAATGTAGAGTGATCTCTATTAGGACCCTGTATCTAGATCCAGAAAGCTTCACAGCTTTATGTAATATCCAAATGTATATTTTCATATAATAATTATGAGAACTTTCTCACCTCTCTGTAACTGGGGGAGTTATACCTACCAAGTGAGCCATTTTAAGAGTCAACAGAGAAAACGGCAAGACAACTACTCTAATATGTTTTATTACTGGCTGTGTTCTTTGCTCTGTACCTGGTTCTCACCTGCTTTATCCTAGTTTTGGCTTCTATGTGGTTCATCTTCACAAAGCAGAGCTTTAAGCTTTGTTCAGAAGTAAATAATATTGATGCTAGGTTGGAAAATTGAGTTAAATTAGATTAAATAGTATTTAACCAGAATTAAATAATATTGATACTGGGTTGGAAAACACAAGATTTAGAAACAAAATACTCTCAGTATAAAAATGTAAGTACACACAAATATAACAATGCTAAGATTTGGATTTGTCTTTACTCACTAAGACCATACATTATTGCCTCATATTGCCCCTTCCTAGGAAACACCCAGCCAGTGAGGCTTCTGTGTAATTGTTCATTCATTCCCCACAAAGGCCTAGATAGCTTAGGGATCTGCCTTAGTTACACGGAGTCTTTCACCGCTGCTGTTCTAGCTAGCCCCTGCATCATGTCATCGTTGGTAGGGTGGAAGTTGTTACCACTTACTAACTATTCAGTGGCTTACATTGGGTAGTCTCAGTCCTGTTTGTAGAGAATACATGGTCATGGCTGGCTCTTTAGGCCGAGAGGACAAAGACTAGTCTAGCTCATCTCCTCATCAGCAGAAATGATCCATCTAAGTCAGTGTGGAGAATCACCAGTGGGATTGGTCAAGGGAAGCTGGTCATTGTTAATGAATGAAATGGCCTTAGAAACATGCAGTCATGACTTATTTAAGCCGTGCAGTCATCTCTTTTTGTTATTTATTGAACACGTTCTTAAAGCAGTGCGTTTTAAAAACTAAAAAATTAAAATGAATATTTTAAAATGGTAGCAGTGACTACCCATCCATCAAGAGCTGGCAATGGAGCTAGAGAATGTTCTTCTGAGCAAAGTATCACAAGATGGAGGAAAAAGTATCCAATGTACACACCCCTATTATGAAACTAATTTATACCTTTTATATGATAGCTATAACCAAACAGCCTAAGAATATGGGGAGGGGGGAGGGAGAAGGGAGGAGGGAG
>CAUYTI010056944.1:0-14323 GCA_963575145.1 Galago senegalensis | reverse complement strand
TGTCTAACAAGGGTACAAGTGAACTTTTCTAGAACTAGAATGTAAATGTTTTGACACAATGACTATGCAAATGACATGAAATTTATGTGAACCAGCTTGATGAAAGTATTTCAGAATGTGTGTGAAAACACTACACTGTACGCCGTGTTTGTATTGATGTATGCAGCTATCATTTAATTTAAAAAATTACAAAAATAAAAGATACTTAAGTAGGATGTTCCATGTTTCTTTTTTTTGTTTGTTTGTTTCTGAGACAGAAGTTTCACTTTGTTACTTTCACTAGAGTGCTCTGCCCTTAGAGCTCACAGAAACCTCCATGTCCTGGGCTGAGACAATTCTTTTGCTTCAGATTGCTTAGTATGTTGAAGGACAGGTGCCCACCTCAAAGCACAGGTTTTTATTGTTACATGTTGCTTGGGACCATTTTCAAACTCACCACCCTCATGCTGAGCGCCCACTTCAGACAGAACATGGAAAATTTTTCAAACTAGGTTTTATGACCAGGAGTGGTTTTTCATGCCTCTCATCTTGACAATTTGGGAGGTCAAGTCAGTTGGATTTTCTGAGCTTCTGAATTGAGACTAGTCTCAGAACTATTGAGATACCCAACATTGAAGAAGAAAAAATGGCCAGATGTTATGCAGGCTCTTGGCATACAAGCTGAAGGAATATGTCAGCTTGATATGAACATTTGAAGTTTGCTGTGAGTTATGATACTCTACCAAAGGCAACAAAACAAGATATTACCCCAATGAATATGGAGAAAGAAATTTGTATTGAATATACCCCTCAGTTTTACTTTTTTTAAATATAGAAATAGACTTACTTTATTTACTGCATTCAGTAATGTTCTGTAGCATCTACATATCACATCAACTTTTAACTCTAAGGCATAGGTGACATTGTTCTCTCAGCCTCCTGAGTAGCTGAGATTGCAGGTATCTGCCAATAAGCCTGGCTAATATTTTTACTTTTGATCACAGATTTAGGATAAATTTCAACTGAAGAAATTATTTTCTCCTAGAAAAATTTATTTCCTACAACCTCTATAATTCAAAATTTCAGATTTTACACAGCTGTGACCCTTTAGTATCTTAGATTCTTTTAGTAACTCTAAATTGCCCACACAGTGAATTCTTGACTCCAGTCAGGTTTTTTTTTTTTTTAATGCTCACTAAAATAACAAGATTATACATTTTACCACTTCTATTTCACTTTTCAATCTGGTCCAATATTCATATTTCCTAATCAGTCCAAGAACAGGGACCAGACATCTCTGGATGACCCATAACAATCAGATCAACTGGCAGTCTCCTAAGGAACCAATTGGAAATGAACTTGTCCTGATTCATTGTTTTCTCCTCCCCTCAGGGACCACAATACATCTCCTTTATGTAGTCCTATATTCCATCTGCCTACTGATATTTCTTCCAATTTTCACTCCAAGAAACTATACCTGACAAAATTTTCTTTCCTTTCCTTTCCTTTCCTTTCCTTTCCTTTCCTTTCCTTTCCTTTATTTTATTTTCTTTTCTTATTTTTCATGATACCAACACTTTATTAATGTTAATTATGATGTGCATAGGGGATGTCTTATATGGGTTGTGTCCTGGTGAGGTTCTGAAACTGCTATATGAATTTCAGAATGTCTTGGCATGTTCTGTTTTGTAATTTCATCAAAAGCCTTTGTGCTTTCTGAAGCAACTTCAGAACCTTCAAGGATTTCTATAAGGTGAATATTATATTTCTGATAATTATCCCAGAGTTCTCTGAGAGAATAATAAAATTTTACTCACCATTTCTCTTCCTCTTTGAGCACTTGGGAGCGTTCAAAAGCTTTTTCCTCAATGTCAGAAATTCTTTCTTCTACTAGCTCCATTCTATTATTGAGGAATAATAATCTATTACTCACATCTTTGGGGTTGTAAATTATTGTCTCAAAGTGTCACAATCTTTGATGATATTATCTTTGAATTTATTAATTACTGAACTTTGAAAATGCTCCTTGCATTCCTAACACCAACTTTGCCTCTATTCTATTAATTTTATTTGCAATCCAAATTGTGAATTCAACTTCTGACATCTCACCCATCTGACCCATCTGTTTTTGAATGGGATCTTTAGTTGAGTCTGACATATCCTTCCTTGGAGTGGTTGATCCACTCTGGTTAAGCATGTTACTGGAGTTGTTCCCCTCATTCCACACCATGCTTATTTTACATCATTTGGATAAATAAAAAGATAAAGATAAGCTGGTTTGAGGGCTCCAGCAGTAGTCATTCACTATCCCTTAGTGCAAAAACTGGGAATGGTGTGTATGCCTTTTTCCCTAGAGTTTTGACAAGGACCCATACAGTGCTACAGCTTAAGAAAATGGTGGCCTGTTTGGTGTAGGGGTGCCAAGTGGCTCTGTCTTGTTTTTAGCTGTTCTCTGTACTACCCTAGGGAATCAGTTCCCCTGTATTGAAGTTTTAGTTGTAGAGAAATACCAGGAAATTACTCACCCCTCTCCCACAGGCAACAATTGTAAAACTAAAATCAAACCTTCTCACAGCCGCATACCCAGGGTACTACTTAGGATAGTTCTTTGGCGATTGGTTCAGTTCAGTATGTTCAAATCAATTATCCCAGTCAGTACTGGTCTTAGTTCTCTAGTTCAAACGAACTTCAGCAACTAGATAGCAGGTGTCTTCTGGCAGCTCAAGTATGTATGACTCACTCCAGTGCTCTGACAGATCAAAAAGACCCAACCAGAAAATAAATTAGTTTGGGAAGGTTGATGCATCCTTCCACACTTTGCACCTCTGTCTTACCCAATCACTGATAACTCCATAGATCTGTGACGTAGTTTCATCCAATGAGCAGAAACCCTATGTGCTGCTGACTGCCTGAGTCACAGGGAGATCTATGTCTACTAAGGAAGGCCACTGTTCTCTGCCAGTATCTGAGAGGGGGAGGTGAGGCCTGACAACCTTGGATGCTTAATGGATGTTGGCACTGTTCACTCAGTTCCAGCCCTGCCCCTGACAGATGTTGCTGGTATAATAGTACAGATCAAATTTTTAGAACTTGTTTCTTTTCTGGCTATATTGTGCCTTGCGGATGAGACCCAGTCTAGGCTGAAGTTTGTGTTGGGGTGGGCACGATTAGAGGTCACACTCAGCTTTCAGTCCCAGTCAATGTCTGCCCGCCGCCTTTGTGTCAGCTATAATTCCATGAAGGCCAGGTGCATCTTAGAGTCAGTAAAGTAGTCCTCTAACTCAGCCTTGCCCTGGGAGTCTGTAGGCTTTGCATGCACATTCTAGTCCCCATGCTGTGTTCAGGCCTATATCCTTTATTCACGGGGCCTGAGCTTCAGTCCCAGATCACTTCTGCCAGTGGCTGTCACTGGAGAAGATACCTAGCCTCCTCTGGTTTTCCAGAGAAGCCCTTGGGGTATGAACCCTATTGTTCCTGCTGCGGTGGCTGCTACTTCCCACCTCAGGTCACTGCCATTCCTTTATGTTTCCTTCTCATTTGATTGCCCTATCTTTACTCCTGTGTACAGAATCATCATTGACCAGCAATAGTCCTTGCCCACTCCACAGTTCTGGATAAAATGGCCAAGAATGTGGCCTCTTTGGCAGAAAAGCTTCCAAATCTGCATTTGAGAGTGGAGGGAAGTGCTTGGAATTCAAAATTGTAGGTAGAGAATATATACAGTTTTATGCTGAGCAGGAAAGAGCCATAGCCCCCTACTGGGTGTGGATGTCCAGGTTTTAGAGGGGTTCTCCTGTAGTATAGAAAGAGAGGACATTTGATCTCTGCTAGCTTGTTTGTATGAAGTTTATTGTGAGGACTTCTCATGGGGGAGGAAACTACTGACTACTTGGCAATGAATTTTGTACCTTTTTTTTTTTTTGTATCCTTTGTATCTCAAGCTTGCCTCATCAGGGTTCTCTCTGGGCTTAGCCCCAAATCATCACCTCACCTGCCAACATCCTCTCTTTTAACTCTTCTTCTAGGCATGTGTTTCTGTGGAAAGCTGGCTCTAGTCTGCTATCTTGCCTCTGCCCTTTGTTTTATTTCTTTCTGTAGAATAGGTTTGTTTTGGAGTTTAGGTGTCTCACTGAAGGTTCCCTCTCAAAATCGGGTGAGGCACTATATCCAGTAGTGTACTCTATACCTGAAGTTATTTGTAATGATATGAGAAATATATTCCTATTTTGAAATTTCAATGAATCTTGAATTCTGTCCTAGGTGTGTATAATCATTTGCTTCTTGTCCATGATGCATGTAAAGATATGTTGGATCACACATATGAACTAATGAAACATTATAAAAACAATAGAGATCCATGATAATTGTTGTGATCTAACATCATGGATATGTAAACCAGTCCTTACATACTCCCAATGTGTCACTGAGGCCTGAGGAGGGGACAACATTGAAATTCCCTTATCAGCTCATTTCTTAAGTAGAGCTCAATGACTCATCCCCCATATGTCTACAATACGTCTATGGGCAGGAAAATTGGGCACATCCCCTGAGCTCAAATGTTAGAGGCAAGACTGATCAACAGAAAGACAAGCTCAGCCCTAATCCCCCCCTTGTTTCTATTCAAATAGTAAGGGTAGTCAAGTGTTGTATCTGCTAGCTAGATTTCCAGCTTTCCCAGAGGCTGAGGCAAGAGCATAACTTGAAGTGAAGTGTTGGATGTCATTATGTGCAAGACTGAGGTCATGGACAATCTCCCCTGGGTAGAGTGAGACTATGTCTCATAAAATGAAAGAAAGAAAGAAAGAAAGAAAGAAAGAAAGAAAGAAAGAAAGAAAGAAAGAAAGAAAGAAAGAAAAGACAAGACAAGACAAAGAAAGAGAGAGAGAGAGAGAGAGAAAGATTGATTGCTAAGTACACTTTCCAACAGCAATATTATGATATTATGAGGAAAGATCAGTAGGCAGATGGAATACAGGACTACATAAAGGAGAATATTTACTGTGGTCTTTAGGGGAGGATAAAACAATAAATCAGAACAAGTTTGTTTGCAGTTGGTTCCTCACATGACTGCCAGTTGACCTGATGGGTAGGGGTCATCAAGAGATGTCTGATCCATGGTGTTGGAATGATTGTGGAAGGGTATATTGGTCAAGATTGAAAAGTAACAGAAGGGGTGGAGAGTATAATTTGTTTATTTTGAAGTTTGTAAAAATACCTAACTTGAGTCAAGAATTCACTGTGTGATTCTAAGAATCTAAGATACCAAAGGCTCAGAGTTCTGTAAAATCTGAGGCCTTTATTTATAGAGGTTGTAGAAAAAAAAATCCCTATTGCAGAATAATGTTTCCTGTTGACTTCTAATCTAGGGGGAAATTTTCAACACTAGATCCATGGTGAAAAGTAACAATAATAGCCAGTCACTGTTGCATACACCTGTACTCAGGAGTCTGAGAGAGTAAAGCCCAAAGTTGGAAATTGCTTTGATCTTTTGATGCCACAGAGCTGTACTGAGTGTAATAAGTAAATTAATTAACTGTCTGTATAAAAAAGCCAAAATTAAAAGTAACTCCATTACACTTCATTTTCTGTATTTGTTTATTGAGGCAGTCTTTTCTGATGCCTTTTGTAGAGTACTCTGGCTTCATGCCTCACAGCAAACTTCAAGTGTTCTCATCAAGTGAATGTATCCCCTCAGCTGGCAAGACAGGAGTCTGCATAACATCCATCCCTTTTTTTATTTTTCAGAGATAAGTATCTCAGTTGTGCTGAGGCTGTTCTACAATTCAGAGGCTCAGTCAATCCACAGACCAGGCCTCCTAAATTGCCAAGACAATTGGCATGAAAAACCACCCCTGGCCACAAAGCATAGTTTAAATATATCCCAGGATCAATTACTGATGTGTTTCCTCAAAAGGGGAGGGTGGTGAGTTGGAAAATGTTACCAGCCAATCTTCAACAAAAAAATAGCTGGGCATTGAGATGGGCACCTGTATTTCAAGGTAATGGGGAGTCTGAGTAAAAACATTGCATGAGCCCAAAAGATGGAAGTTTCTGTGAGCTTTGACAGCACAGCAGTCTACTGAGAGAGACAAGGTGAGATTCTGTCTCCAAAAAAGTTATATAAAGATAATCCTACTAAAGTGTCTCTATGTAGTTTTACCACCTGTAATAAAGCATGAATCTCACTGCTTAACAAACATTCAACTGTTATGTCAGGTACATCTGGAATCTCAGACATTAATATAATCAACAAGGCACAAATGTGAGATCACTACTCTGTCTGTGGATGAAGGGCTAAGAAATGCCTCAATAAAACACTTGCAGGAAACCAGCTGAAGTAAGCAGGTAAGTTCGGGGAGTATATTTGACCAGAAGCCTCGATCTCACAACATTCCAGGATGAAGTGGTCACCAAGGATGATATCACAATGGGTGTTGCCCTGGGTTGGCATCTTTGATCTTAATTTTATTTTGCTAAGCATGCATAGTTTCTGTAAAGGTTTGTGGTTGGGTTCAAACTGTTACTAAGAGTGAAGTTCTTTTCTCCACACTCAATTCCTGCTTCTAAATTGTGTTTCATAAACATGGCTAAGGAATTCAACAACCCATCCTTTTTTTTTTAAGTCATAGATTATTAATCAAATGGAAGAGTTTGGTTTATACCTAGTGGTGCCCTGGGATGTTATAGAACAAGAAATCAAGCCCAATGATCAGACAATGGTTAGACAGACATAAAAGGCATGTCAAACAATACCAAGTTCTTCTTTTCATGATGTTTGATTTTTTTTCTCTAGAATCAGCTTGTTTTTAACAGGAGGTGTCTCACTGAAGTTTCCTTCATGAAAACGTGTGAGGCCCTGTGTCCAGTAGTATACTCCATACCTGCAGTTATTTATGATGATCATGAGAAATATAACCCTATCTTAAAATATCCATGAATCTTGAATTCCATGGTAGTTGTGTATAAACATTTGGCTCCTTGGCCACAATGCACATGGTAGAGGTATATTGGATCACACTTATAACACACTAATAAAACCTCATAAGAATAAAAGATATTCATGAATAGTTGTGGTGATTTCTCATCACAGATATGTGATACAGTCCTGACATACTGCCTATGTGTCACCAAGTCTGGAGATTTGTACAATCCTCAAAGTCCTTAAACACTTCATTTCTTAAGTAGAGCTCAATGACTTATCCCTGGCATGACTATATTTTTCAATGCTCTGGGTAGCCAAATTGGGCACATCCCCTGAACTTCCACATTAGAGACAAGGATGAGCAACAGAAAGGAAATCTCAGCCCCAATCTCCCATGGGTTTGTCCTCAAATAGAAAAAGTAGTCAAGTATTGTATCCCTTACCTATAATTCCAGCTACTCCAAAGGCTGAGGCAGGAAGATGCAATGTTGGGTGTGACTGTGTGTAAGCTATTTTCATGGAAAAACTAGCTTGGTGAACAGAGTGAGAGGCAGTCTCATAAAAATTAATGAACGAAAGATAAATAAAGAAGGAAAGAGAAAAACTTCTAAGGAATTGGGGTGGGGTAAAATGGCTAACAGGCGTCAGCCTCCCACAGAAGTTCTTGTCCAGACAGAAGGATAATGTTCAGAAAATACCCAATAATATTGAAGAGTAGGAGCACAGCCAAGAGAGAAAATTGATATCTGCAGGACACCTCTGCTGAAGCAAGTTGAGACACCAAGAAAGCAATCTTCAAGTACGTAATACACACCCAAAGAAAAGTCTCTTTTCCCTCACAAAAGTTGTGTTTTTCTCTTTGTTTTCTCTTCATCTGCTACTGTTTTCTATAGGAGAATGGTGAAGTGAGGACTTATTGTCTCATCCCACATATGAGAGCTACAGGAAGGGGGATCTACTCTTGTGACCCTATTGGGATCCTGAACACTCTCCCACCAGGCAGAAAAACTTAAGGAATGTTTTTTTTTTTTCACTCCCATTTTAATCCTCCAGTCCACCCTCACCCCCTTGCATACAAAGACAGTGATGGAGAGGCACAAGAGCACCATCCCCAATCCCTGCAGGACCAACAACTCAGTACTGGCTCTGCAGGTAGGGACCTGTTATATCCACCCACATACCCCAGGCACGAATAATTACCACTCCCATGGCTTGAGAAAAACAAGATCTATGTGAGTCCTGCAGACAGCCACAGGGTTCACAGTTCCTGTACGTGGGTCAGGTGCACCCATATCTGCTTGCTAGGATAACATGCAGCTTAGGGGAAGCCGCTGAGTTACCCACTCCCATGATCCAGGACAAGCATGCCCAGAACTACTTACTAGAGCTATGGGTGGCCACCAAGTTCCCGCATCTGGCACCTAGGAATCGGGTTCAGAACTGCTTGCTAGAGCTGCGCACACCACATGGGCAGCTGACAAGTTTCCCACTCCTGGCAACCGGGTCAGGCAGACCAAGACTTCTTGCTAGACCCAAGCATGTGTGACAGCAGCTGCTCAGTTCCCCGCTCATGGCACCTGGGCCAGGAAGGCCTAGGACTGCTTGTTAGACTCGTGGGCAACCGTGGAGTTCCCTGCTCCCAGAACCAGGATTGGGCAAGCCCACAACTGCTTTCTAGACCCACATGTGCCCCTTGAGTGACAGTCACGTTCCTCACTCCTGACACCAGGGCCAGAAGGGCCTAGAACTAATTACTAGACCTGCAGGCAGCTGCCCAGTTCCCTGCTCCTGGCCCCCCGGTTGAGTGGGCCCAGAACTGCTAATTAGACACATGGGGAGCTGCTGAGTTCCCTGCTTCTGGCATCCAGGTCAGACAAGACCATAACAGCTTCCTAGACCCACATGGACCCTGTGGGCAGCCACTGAGTTCCCGTACCCAAACCACAGGTAGGGTCGGCACAGAATTTTTTGCTAGACCCACATCCACGCTGTGGATGGACGCCAAGTTCACCAATCCTGGCACCTGAGCCAGAAAGCCCGGAACTATTTGCTAAACATAGGCACACCCCATGGGTTGCTGAAGAGTTCCACACTTCCAGAATTCGAGTGGGGCGGGATAAGAACAGCCTGTGAGAGCCACCTGCTCCCACCATCCCTGGGTAGCAGCACAAGAATTAGAAGAGGTCAGTTGAGAGGGAACCACACTAGAATGATGCTACCCCAAAAAGGGCTACCCCAAAGGGCTCTCAGCCCTTTGGTTCTTCCAGGAAGATATGCTCTGCCACCCTGGATGACCAGAGGAAGATGGCACCTATTCCCATAGCAGCCACTGACTGCATGGTTCTAGAACACACTCCAAATGGTGTGATTCAGCATGTGCTAGAGTCATCAGAAAAACTCTGGCAAGTAGAGTCACCAGAGTGGATCAACTCCCACAAGGAAAAATGGGGCAGATGTAATTGAAGAACCCATTCATAAACAGATGGCTGAGATATCAGAAATTGAGTTCAAAATTTGTATAGCAAATAATATTAGTAGAATGGAACAAAGGAGGGAATTAGAATTTTAATAAATTATTCAAAATATGTCTCAAGGATTCCACGATTTCACAGATAAATGACCAAAGTGTTTGAGTCATTAAGACAAGAATCTGCAGCCCTCAAAGATTTGCAAAAATAGGGTAGAATCCCTTGGTAACAGAATGGGAACAAGAAGAAAGGATCACTGACATTGAAGACAAAGCTTTTGAACAAACCCAAGACGTCAAAGTGAAAAGAAATGGAGAGCAAAAAAGGATATTTCTCTTAGAGAGCTTTGGAATAATTTGAAGATAATTAATATTCAGCCTATAAAAATCTCTGAGGGCAATGAATTGCTTCACAAAAAAACAAAGGCTCTTCTTCATGAAATTATGAAAGAGAACTATCCAGATATGCCAAGAGATTCTGAAATTCAGACAACAGATACTTTCAGAACCCAAGCACGACATAACCAGAATAAAAAATCCCCCAGGCACATCATAATTAACTTCAATAAAGTACATGTGAAAGAGAAAATTTTGAAAGTAGTTAGATGTAAGAAAACCATAACCAACAATGGGAAGAGTATTTCAATGACTGAAGATCTCTCTGCTGAAAACATTCAGGCTAGAAGAGGATAGTTATCAACTTTTCATCTCATAAAACAAAATAACTTTCAAACCAGGATTCTATATCCAGATAAACTGAGTTTCATGTATGATAGAGAAATTAAATACTTTAACAACATTCACATGTTGAAGAAATTTGCCATAATAAATCAGCTCTCCAGGAAATTCTCAAACCTATCTTCTATAATGAACAGTGCAATCATGCACCACAAAAGTAAACTCACTCAGTAACTTTTGATCAAATTCTACCTTCCACAGTGGGGAAAGGATTAAAAATGTCCACTGGACTTTCCAGCAACTTGATGCCCACAATTTTACCAATAATTTCAATCAATGTGAATCATTTAAAGTGTCCTCTAAAGAGGCACAGATGGGCTGATTGGATACAGAAACTCAGACCAGAAATCTTCTGTATTCTGGATCACATCTTACTTTAATAGATAAATATACACTCAGGGTTAAGGGATGGTCATCTATATTTCAGGCAAATGTAAAGCAGAGAAAAGAAGGTGTTGCAATTTCATTCACAGATACAACAGGGTTTAAGCCAAGAAAAGTAAGCAAGGATAAGGATGATCATTTTATATTTGTTAAGGATAATACTCAATACGATGAGATCTCAATTATCAAAATCTATGCACCCTACCAGAATGCACCTCAATTTATGAGAGATATTCTAACAGTGATGAGCAATATGATCTCTCCCAGCTTCATCATGGTCAAAGAATTTAACATTCTTTTGGCAGTGTTGGATCCTCTGATAATAAGCTTAGCAAAGACATTTTAGATATAAATTTAACTGTTCAACTTTTGTACTTAACAGATATCTACAGAACATTTCTTCCTAACAAAAGTGAATACACATTTTTCTCATCAGTCCATGGAACATACTCCAAAATTGATCACATCTTAGGTCTTAAGTCTAACCTCAGTAAATATAAAAGAATAGAAATTATTCTATGCATCTTCTCATTCCATCATAGAATAAAAATTGAACTCAATAACACCAGGAATTTGCCTTCTCATACAAAAACATAGAAGCTAAATAATGTTATGCTGAATGATAGATGGGTCAGAGATGAGATCTAGAAGGAAATTCCAAAATCTTTAGAACAAAACAATAATGAAGACATGAGTTATCAGAACCTCTGGAATACCACAAAAGCAGTCCTAAGAGGGAAATTTATAACATCTTAAGCCTTCCTCAAGACAACAAAAAGAGAGTAGCTTAACAACTTAATGGGACATCACAAGTAACTACAAAAAAAAAAAAAAATTCTAATCCAAAATCTAGCAAAACTAAATAAGTAACCAAAATTAGAGCAGAATTAAATCAAGTTAAAAAAATTATAAAAGAGATCAATAAATCAAAAAGTTGTAAAGGTAAATAAAATACATAAAACCATGGCCAAACTAATCAAGAATAAAGAGTCAAATCACTAATATCATCAATCAGAATTGGTAAAGACTTAATAACAACAGGCCCCTTATAAATACAAAAAATTCTTAATGAATATTACAGGAAACTTTATTCCCAGAAATATGAAAATTTGACAGCAATTGACCAATACTCGGAAGCAGGCTACTTTCCAAGACTTAGCCAGAATGAAGTGAAAATGTTGAACAGGGAAAAGGACTATATCAAATTCTGACATAGCATCAACTATACAAATTCTCCCCAAAAGGAAAACCGGGAACCAGATGGCTTCACGTCAGAATTCTACCTAACCTTTAAAGGGGAACTAGTACCTCTTTTCAATATTTCAAAGTATAGAAAAAGACAGAATATGACCCTACACATTCTATGAAGCAAAAATCATCTTGATACCCAAACCAGGAAAAGACCCAACAAGAAGAGAAAATTATAGACCAATATCACTAATGAATATTGAAGAGAAAATATTCAACAAGATTTTAAAGAACTTAATCCAGCAACATATCTAACAAATTATAAAGCATGACTAAGTGGGATTTATCCCAGGATCTCAAAGATAATTCAACATATATTAACTTACAAATGTAGTTCATCACATAAACAAATTAAAAATCAAAGGCCATATGATTTTCTCAATTGATGCAGAAAAAGATTTGGTAATATCTAGCAACCCTCAATTATCAGAACACTTTTTAAAAAAGGTATAGAAAGGACATTTCTTAAACTGATAGAGGTCATCTACAGAAAACTCACAGCCAATATTGTACTGAATAGAGTTAAATTGAAATCATTTCCACTCAGATCAGGAACCAGGCAAGGTTGCCCTTTTCTCCATTGCTATTTAACATTGTAATGGATATTTTAGCCATTGCAATTAGGGATGAAAATGTGACTAAGGGCATCCACATATGGTAGAAGATATTAAACATTCACTGTTCACCAATGATATGATTGTATATCTGGAAAACAACAAAACTCTTAGAAGTGATCAAGGAAAACAGCAGCATCTCCAGTTACAAAATCATCTCTAGTAAATCTGTAACCTTTATATATATCAACAGCAGTCAATCTGAAAAAAACAGTCAAGGATTCTATTTCATTCAAAGTAGTGTCAAAGAAGATGAAACATTTGGGAGTTTAGCTAACAAAGGATGTGAATGATTTCTACAAAGAGAACTATGAAACTCTAAGAAAAAAAATAGCTGAAAATGTTAACAAATGGAAAAATATACCATGCTCATGGCTGGGAAGAAACAACATTGTTAAAATGTCCATATTACCCAAAGAAATATATAATTATACTGAAATCCTTATTAAAGCTCCCCTATCATATTTCAAAGATTTGAAAAAACAATACTTCATTGTATATGGAATCAGAAAAAAGCTTACATAGCCAAGACTACTCAGGAATAAAAACAAAGCAGGTAGAATCATGGTACCAGACCTCAGATTATACTACAAATTGATAGTGATTAAAACAGCGTGGTACTGGCACAACAATAGAGAGGGAGATGTTTGGAATAGAGTAGACAGCCAACAGATGAATCCAGCTACTTACCTTTAACTGATCTTTCACAAGCCAATTACAAACATTGAGTTTGGAATAGTTTCCCTGTGTTATGAATGGTGCTGGGCACACTGGCTGGCAACCTATATAAGACCAAAAATGGACCCACACCTTTCATTATTAACTAAGATAGACTCTCACTGGATTAAAGTTTTAAACTTAAGACATAAAACCATAAAAATACTAGAAAAAAAGTGTAGGGAAAATACTTGAAGAAATCGGCCTGGGTGAAAATTTTATAAGAAGGACCCCCATGTAATTGAAGCAACATCAAAATACACTAGTGGGACCTGATCAAAGTAAAAGTCTGCTGCAGAGCCAAAAACATCGTAAGTAAATCAAGCAGACAGCACTCAGAATGGGAGAAGATATTTGCATGGTATGTCTCTGACAAACACTTAATAACCAGAATCCATAGAGAACTCAAACACATTAGAAAGAAGAGAATGAGTGATCCCTTCTCAGAGTGGGAAAGAGACTTGAAGAGAAATTTCTCTAAAGAATATAGGCACATAGCCTACAGATATATGAAAAAATGCTCACTGTCCTAAATTATCAGAGAAATGCAAATCAAAATTACTTTGAGATATCACTGAACTCTGGTAAGATTAGCCCATATCACAGAATCCCAAAAACAGAGATGCTGCTTAGCGTGGATGTGGAAAAAAGGCAACACTTCTACACTGCTGGTGGAAATGCAAACTAATATTTTCCATTTGGAAAGACGTCTGGAGAACACTTAGAGATCTAAAAATAGACCTGCCTTTTGATCCTGCTGTTTTTTTTTTTATTACGTATATATCCCGATGAACAAAAACCACATTACAACAAAAATTATCATATCAGAAGGTTCACTGGAACCCAACTCATAATTACCAGGTCATTGAAGAAGCTCAAGTGCCCATTGATCTACTAATGGATCAACAAACAGTGGTATATGTACATCATGGAATGCTGTGCAACCATAAAGAAAGATAGAGACTTTATGTCCTTTATGTTTACATTAATGGAGTTAGGGAATGTTCTTAGCATTAAGTATCTCAAGAATGGAAGGAAAGGTATCCAATGTAAACAGTCATATTATGAAATTACTTATAGTGTAAATATGAAATCTATAACATAATTATAGATTAAGAATATGGGGAGAGGCTCGGCGCCTAGAGCTCAACTGGCTAAGGCGCCAGCCACGTACACCTAAGGTGGTGGGTTCGAAATCCCAGCCCGGACCAGCCAAAAACAACAATGACGGCTGCAACCAAAAAATAGCCGGGC
>CAUYTI010056943.1:0-16359 GCA_963575145.1 Galago senegalensis | reverse complement strand
GCGCCTATAGCTCAACCGGCTAAGGCGCCAGCCACGTACACCTAAGGTGGTGGGTTCGAATCCCCAGCCCGGACCCGCCAAACAACAATGACGGCTGCAACCAAAAAATAGCCGGGCGTTGTGGCAGGTGCCTGTGGTCCCAGCCACTTGGGAGGTGGAGGCAAGAGACTCGCTTGAGCCCAGGAATTGGAGGTTGCTGTGAGCTGTAATGCCACGGCACTCTACCCCGGGGGATGGCTTGAGGCTCTGTCTCAAAAAAAAATAAAAATAAAAATGGACTATATGATCTTGGACAGTTAATTTCTCTAGAATTCAGTTTATCTGTGGAGTAGAGATATCTCCTACCTTAGAGGGTTGTGTTGGGAATTTAATGGTGCAGGGGTCCTCAAACTTTTTAAACAGGGGGCCAGTTCACTGTCCCTCAGACTATTGGAGGGCCAGACTGCAGGCCCCGGGACAAGTTGACTGCTAAGCAGGACAGGAGCGGCAGCAAAAACACCCAGCAGGCCGGATAAAAAAAAAGTCGGCGGGCCGCATATGGCCCGTGGGCCATAATTTGTGGACGCCTGGAATGTATATAAAATTCCCAGGGATGGGTGTGATATTCATTTAGACATGATTTAATTTACGGAATCCTGTATATGCCAGGCACTATTTCATGTGACACAGTGCTAAAGAGGAGATAGTCACTTCTTCGAAGTTCATATTAAGCACTTAAAATGTTAGTTCCCTTCCCTTTCTAACACAGTATGTTTCACGTTGTAGGTGTTTGGTGCATGTTAAATTGAAATCATTATGACACACAAAGTATAAGCTAAATAACATTTCTCCTCTCCTCATCCTATCTAAATTCATTTAGGCGTTTACTTTGTAATATACAAATCACCATGCTTAAAATGCACAGATGGCTTTTGAAAATTGGCTTTTGCTTTGGTTCTGCTGAGGCCTCACCTCTGAGCTAGCACATGGCTGTGCATTTTAGATAACCTGTTGTCTAAGTTGAAGTCACTAGATTTTGAACTGAAAGATTAGAGACCTGGTCTGCTAAACGAAGACAAGGATCCCAGTGCTATTGGATAATAAAGAGCAGGAGGAGGGTGTACCTTCACTTTGCCTCCTCCCAGGCTCTCCTAGCTCCCACTCCTCTGCATAGAAACATCAGGCAGGCTCCTTCAATGGCTTTCTACCCCAGCTTCATTCTCTTTCTTCAGCTTCTTTCTTGGATTATTTCAAAATGGCTTCTGCTTTTCCACATCAGTGAAACTGCTATTACTGAGGTTCCCAACAGGCCTCTTTGAAGAGAGAGGACTGTGCATGAGCTGATGGTGTGTGAGATACAGCCACTGCATAAGTCTTCACCGTTAGAATATCTGATGCCTTCCTGGGAGGAATAAAAATCAGACCAATCAGACCACTTTATCTTAAATTTGAATGCATCCCAGAGTTGTGGAGACCAGTTGAAATCTGCATCTTGAAAAGAAGGATATTTTAGGGAATTGGGTTGACTATAAGGCCTCCTAAACAGTGACACAGGGCCTTAAAATTAAGAGATATATAAAAGTTTCTCTCGAGAATTCAAAAGACTACAGATTTCCCCATGTACCAGAGACTTAGCATCAGCCCGAATTCAACTCTTCAGTATGTGAGGGGAGGAGAGTTCCATACAGCTACTAGTCTAATCCCCGCACCAGGAAGGCTACTCATGGATAGGCTTAGTAGAAACCAGAGTAACCGAATAACCTTTTGATGATAAATTAGATGTGTTTTAATGATTTTTGTTTTTGTGTATATGTGTGTGTGTTGAAGGCAAACTGCTTTTCTAAACTTGCAAAGCCTCCCACTATATGCAAAATGGTGGGGAAAATCATACTGGATGGACTGGGGCTTCCAACCCTACAAGTGGAAGTATTTTGCACCATTCAAAACTTTCCCAAGGTATGAGGCAGTTTAAATGTGTTCTTTAACATGTGCTTTAATATTCCTGGACCCACTGTGTTTGCTAGCAACTCTTGTCTAAACTGTAGAAAATTAACGTTTTGAAATTCAGTGTGAAATACACATGTACATATATAAACACAGAGCCTATTCATAGGTAGTCATGTAAGCATGAATCATGTAATCAACCATGATGGCTTCATTATGTTTAAGTATCATTTTGATACACTCATGATATGCTAACCTGAAGATGACCCAATATGGAGAAAGAAAATGAAACAAAAACAGTTTTAAAATTCTGACATTACAAATGTTCTGAATTGTGTAAGTCTATAGAGGTCTATAGATTCATATATTTATATATGGATTTATAATACATAGACTGACCTAAATAAAGAAAATGATTCATTTTAATAGTTTTAACAATTTATTTTAATTTACTTTAATGGGTACCTATTTGTTACAAATAACTTTGCTACAGTCTTCGGGAAGAGAATAATTATGATTAAATTTGTGTGTATTCTTGTAGTTATTTATTAGAGAGGTAATGATAGAAAATGAAGTTCAATGCAGAGTTTTTATAAGGGTATTTTAAAGAGGTAATAATTTTAAATGTTCCATGAAATTGGGTTCCACAGTATTTCAACAGCTATAAAAACATCTCAAAGAAAATTATATATTCTCATTTTCCCCTTGAAATTGGCGAGAAAAAATACCATACACATTAAAAGCCAGATTAATTCAATTGCTTATTTTCTGTGAGAGGTAGAGAAATTGTAGAACATATTTATATAATTTTCAGAACATATGTTCAGTGGTGATCTCGAGTCACTTTGAAGTCCCTGAGAGTGCTTTGTCTGAGCTGGCTGAAGCAGAGGAGGCAGAGAGGGCCAGTGCGGTCAGCACAGCTGTGCAATGGGTCAACGGCCCCATCACCCAGGAGCTTCAGGGCCTTGTGCCCACCAACCAGGGGGCAGTGGATCACCTGCTCAGGTACAATTTCCACTGTGAAATATGAATGTCAAGTATAAATATGTATCTGGGATCTTTCTATTTGACCTGCCAATAAAACATTTCTGTCAAATCAATTGAGTTGGGAACTTAGTTTAAGAAGCCTATGTGAAATCAGCAACATGTAGCATAAAATGTTGTTTTTCTTCTGAAATCCTATTATTAAAATCTTACTATATAAAGTTACATAGAATTTTTGTTCTCTTTTTATGCATTGAAGCTTTCTTAGATTAAGTAAAAAGCTTCTCAGAAAAAGAATCAAGAGGCTCAGCGCCTGTAGCTCAGCAGCTAAGGGCGCCAGCCACATACACTGGAGCTGGCGGGTTCAAATCCAGCCCAGGCCTGCCAAACAACAAAGACAACTACAACCAAAAAATAGCCAGGCACTGTGGCTGGCACCTGTAGTCCCAGCTACTTGGGAGGCTGAGGCAAGAGAATTGCTTAAGCTCTAGAGTTGGAGGTTCCTGTGAGCTGTGATGCCAGAACACTCTACCCAGGGCAACATAGTGAGATTCTGTCTCAAAAAAAAAAAAAAAAAAAAAAAACAGAGAATCCAGAGATATTCTTTCCCTCCCCTTGTCCCTTCATATACTGCCTGTGAGCTTTTCATACCCTTTTATGTGGTCACAATAGCTGACACTTCCAGCCACAACCAAGTCTTCCATATTTTGTCCATAGGTTGACTCTTAGTATTTGACAATCAGGGAAGCATTTACCAGGGTTTTGTAAGTATTGTTAAATACCTGACCAAATAACGGGTTAGAAATCCCTTTTCTGGCTTGGCACCCATAGCACAGTGGTTATGGCACCAGCCACATACACCAAGGGAGCCAGGTTTGAACCCAGCCTGGGCCAGATAGAAGACAATGACAACTGCACCAAAAAATGGCCAGGTGTTGTGGTGGGTGCCTGTAGTCCCAGCTGCCTGGGAGGCTGAGGCAGGAGAATCACTTAACCCCAGGAGTTTGAGGTTGCTGTGAGCTGTGATGCCACGCCACTCTACCCAGGGCGACAGCTTGAGACTCTGTCTCAAAAAAAAATCTCTTTTTCTTTGTACAGTACCAATGCCACAACCCTATTGGCCAAATGAAAGCCACCTGGATTCTCTCCCCTTAAGCTTGATCACTTGCTTAATTGTGGATAATACAATGGACACTATAAAAGTTTTAAGATACACAAACATCAAAAAACATAAAATCCTTCTGATTACTGTATTTTCTCAAAATAATTGCTATGACATTCCATGTAATTTTGTATTCTTGAAAACACTCTTCCCACTCATTTTCTTCAAGGGCTCTGAGCTCACTTTCATAGGCGTGAGCAGCTTCTTCAGGGCTGGTGAACCTTCTTCTGCATATGCAGTTTTTTACTGTAAGGAACAGGAAATAATCACGTGGGGCCAGGTCAGGACTGTCGGGTGGATGAGTCATAAGTTTAACCTCTATGGACTCCAGGAACTGAATGGTGATGTTGTCTGTATGGGAGGATACACTGTCATGGTGCAAGATGGTCCCCTGCAGTTCTTTGGCTGCTGTTCCTGAAGCTTCCCCCAAACTTTTGGTAGGCATACTGTTGTGTCCCACTGAGCAGTAACAGTCTTTTGTTCCTCCAGAGGAACAGTGACAACATGGCCACTTTCGAAGAAAGTTGCCACCATTTTCTTTCCAGCACTGGGGAGCTGCTTCTCTTTTATTGGTGGATTTTCATCAGGAAAAAAAGCTCACACTGTCAACTGACACTTATTCTGTGGATCAAACTGGTAAATCCAAGTTTCATCTCTGGTAATGATATCAGAAATGCTTCTAGACTTGCCTCCTTCAAATTTCACCAGCATTTCTTTGCGCCATTCAAAACGAATGCCATTTTGCTCATCTGTCAAAGTGTGAGGCGCCCATTGGGATGAAACTGTTCTGACTTGAAGATAATCGTGCAAGATTTTGCACCTTGCCAGGATCCGATCTGTAGTGCCACCTCAGTGGCCTTGGATATCATTCTATTGTTTTCTCAAACTACTTTGTCCACAGCATCAATGTTTTCCTCAGTCCCTGCGGTCCATTCCTCTGCTCATCTTTTAGTGAAGTTCAACCTCTTCTAAATTCTTGAAACCACTGAAAAATTGTTGTACAGGAAGGAGCAAAGCCTCTGAAAACCTGTTGCAAACACTCAAGGCTTTGAGACTCATTTAACCCACTTTTAAAATCATAGAAAATCATCCTGCAAAAGTGCTCTCTTGCCAGCTCCATAGCTGATGCCAGCTTACTACCATGTAGATGGAAGCAAATGAGCCCTCCCAGCAGCGCCGGTAAGCTGAGCAAGTTGAAGCTTGCTGAGGTGAATCTGAAAGGACTCTGTTGCCTGTATTTCTTAGAGGTGAAGTAATGGATCATAACACAGTCTGTCTCAAAACTTTAGTAGTGACCTTCGTAGCACATTTTAGTTTGCTTCAGATTTGGATGGCGTTGTAAAAAAAAAACAAAACACTTTTAAAAATAGTTTCTTAGTTTTTGGTTTTCTTGGAGTTCTCCAGTACTGTTAATATATATTTTTGGCCTTATCTGCTAATTGTCATTTCCTTAGGTTCCATCACAACTTCTATTTTTATTGCATTCCCCTTTTCCTGGAGTTTTCCCTCCCAAAACCTGGTTCCTCTCTAGACTCGCTACAGAGATGCCATGAAGACTTCATTGTTCTCCGGTTTCTGCATTCCATGTCCTCTTCTTTCTTGATTTGCTGGATTATACTTTTTAAAAGCAAGGACGATAGCCAGGCATTGTGGCAGGTGCCTGTAGTCCCAGCTACTGGGGAGGCTGAGGCAAGGGAATCACTTAAGCCCAAGAGTTAGAGGTTGCTGTGAGCAGTGACGCCATAGCACTCTACTGAGGGCGATGTAATGAGACTCTGTCTCAAAAAAATGAAAAAATAAAAGCAAAGATGAAATGGTATGTAGGATGTAAAGTTTTTGAGTTCTTACATGGGAATGCCTGTACTTTGCCCTGATGTTTGAGAGTTTAACTGAGTACATATTGACCTCATACTTTAAAAGCTTTGCCCCACTGGCATCTGGATTATTAACAAATATGATGCAAATCTGATTCCTGAGTCTTTGTGTTTTGTTTGCTTATTTTTTTGTCTATGGAAGATTTAAGCCTCTTCTTTTTATTTTATTTGACATTTTATGTAAATATACCTAAGTGGGCTTTCCCTAAGTTTTTTCAAAGTATTCATTTTAAGCAACATCCCCCCCCCCAGAAAAAGAAAAAGAAAAGGAGTCCTCCACATCATGCTATATTTGTTTTAGATGCGCTTGTTCTCTGATGGTCATTTATACAAAAGAAAATTCAGTATCCCTTAATCAAATTATATCTTTAAATTTAACTTTGAAAATACATACAAGTCTTAAATACTTTTAAAAATTGTCACCTGAAATCTTTAAACATTTATTTCTGTGTCAAAATAAATTTCGATTCTTAACACAGTTTTATAACAGCATCATTATTTTTGAATCTGATTTGTTCTTAAGTAGCTAAAAAGCAGAGTTACTTATTGAACCATATTGGGGTCAGCTCTAAAACATGACAGAATTACAGAGTGCTGTTCTTCAATATCCCATTGTAAAAGCCATATTTTCTTGCCATTAAGGACATTCTTTGCAAATAAAGTACAAGAAGACAAGGAGAGAAAAGAATTGGAAAAGTGCCTGGAAGACTTACCTGTGCCCTCACCTCAATCTCCATCACCACCACTCCCTCCTCCACCTCCTACTAAAAAAAAAGGACAAAGGCAAGGTTAGTGGTTTAGCTTCTTACAGCACCCTCAGTAACAAATGTGTGAGGAAAGGCTGAGGCTGGACTGCCTTTCTGGGTCTGTTTGCTATGGACCCAGGTTGGGCTTCCACCTAAAAGCTGTCCATTCCCCATTTCACTTCCTCAGTCAAAGCTGCTATAAGACAATATGTGTCCTCTAGAAGTGAGCATATATTAAATAAAGTGCATTGAATAATGGAATATAGGGGCTGCAGTGGGGTTAGGATGGCATGGGAGACCTCTCACCTCCCTTTAATTTCCATTAGCTAATCAAAAAATGAAAAAGCTACTCCGTACACGTACTTTAAGGAGTTTTGATATCCTTTGATATGGACAACAAAGTTTCCTCAGTCCTATGTAATACAAATAAACATTTTCTTAGAAAACCTTATTATTTTAAAGAGATAATTGAAGTTATCACTTTAATCTGGTAGTTGCTCCATGCCTTTCAACAAATTGCTAACCTCAACCTCTCTGGTATGTTAATTCTGGAGCTGTTCCTAGCATTCCAGCAGTGTTTTGTATGTCTATTGAATTAGAGCATCTCCTTGAGGGCATAAATCATGCATGGTTCAACCTGCCATTGCCCAAGTCCAGCATGATGTCAGGCCGAAAACAAAATTCCAATAAATGTACTTTCCACTGAGCAAGAAAGCACCAGAAACAGGAAGGGACCAGAGGAGAAAAGGTCCTTGATTTTGTAGAGGCACATTCTGAGGCCCAGAAAGGAGAAGAGAATTGCCCAAGGCAAAAGCATTATATTTGACCAATCTTCCCTTGGGTGGGAATAATGACCATTACTGAGTTATAGAGAGAGACCAGCAATGGATATTCATTTGGTGATTGCTCTTTACTGATAGAACCTGGAACTTAAGGAATTCATTTTTGCATACCTAGAACAATACCTACCCCCCTGCAACAGACTGCTGTGAGACCAAGATGTGAGTGAACTACATCCCCCACAGGTTCTGCCCACACTGCCTGCCTGGAAGGGCCTCCTCCCTCTCTGGTCACAGCCCAAGATGCCACTTTGAGAGTTTAATTCTGGGCTTTGTCCCACCCTCAGGCTGAGTTTAAGCTGACAGAGCTGCAGCCACTGCCTGGCTAAGGAGGGACTGGAGAACCCAAGTTCTCCTGTGCACACCTAACACAATACCCACTGCCCTGCTATGGACTGCTGTGAGACAGACTCAGTAGACCACATTCACCACACTTTCTTACCTATGCTGCGTGCCTCTGATAGCAGGCCCACAGCAAGTGCCCTTTTGAGAGTTTAACAGTGGGCTGAGCCCCACCCATGGATTAAGTTCTGGGTAACTAGCTGCAGCTGTCACAAACATGGACCGCTTCAGTTCTAGCAGGTGGCTTCATCACTGCTACTGCCAACACTCACATCACATGAGCTTCCCAGGAGCCTGAGAACCACTAGCTTTTAAGCAAGCTACC
This sequence comes from Galago senegalensis, assembly GCA_963575145.1. Lineage (NCBI taxonomy): Eukaryota > Metazoa > Chordata > Mammalia > Primates > Galagidae > Galago > Galago senegalensis. The sequence goes on along the minus strand of CAUYTI010056943.1, from coordinate 8,164 downwards.
TGGAAGCTCAAGAATTGGCCCTATAGGACTCAGAAACCCTGAGCCAGCATAAGCTGATCTAGAGCCTAAAAACAAGTGACTTTGCCCACTGTTTCCATCACTCAGCTGGTGTCCTGCTCCCCAGCAAAACTTCACCACAGACTCATCTAATAACTGACTAAACCAAAAAGGAAATCACAGATACCACAGACCCTGTGTACCTCCAAAAAGATCATACTACTATAGTCACCCAAAGTCAAAGCCAAAGTGTCCTACTCAACCAACAATATATATACATCTTCAGCAAAAAATTCTTCCCTATAAAAGCAGTATCAAAAATTTGGAATAAGTGACTGCTACATCAGATGCACAGATATAAACAGAAGCACACAGAAATGTGAAAAAGCAAAGAAATAGTAATTGTCCATCAATGGATTCCAGTCAAAAAGAGTTCCCCAAAATGCCAGATAAAGAATTCGAAATATGATTTTAAAGACTAATGAAATTAAAGAGAAACCTAAAAACCTGAATATGAAGAAATCAGAAAATCAATTTAGGATATGAGTAAGAATTTTAGCAAGGTGATGGGTATCTTAGAAAAACAGAAATTCTGAAACTAAAAAAGTCACTGAAGGAAATACAAAATATATTTGAAACTTTCAACAATAGACTAGACCAACAGAAGAATCTCAGAATTTGAAGAAAAGTCTTTTGAAATAATCTAGTCAGACAAAAATAAAAAGAATAAAATAAATACAAAAATAAAAATAATTAAAAAGAGTGAACAAAGGTGTTTGGGACCACATAAAGCAATGTATAAAATTTATGAATTATTGGTAAGCCTGAAGGGGAAGACAAGATAAAATGTTTAGAAAACTTTTCCAATAAAATAGTTGGTGAAGACTTCTAACTCTAAGAAGAGAGTTAGTTATACATGTGGATATAGGAGGCTCAGTAATCCCGAGACAAATATATTGGAAAAAGGATGGCATATTATAACCAGAATGACTAAAGTCAAAGTGAAAGAAAGAATTTTAAAATTAGCAAGAAAACAGCAAATAGTCACCTATTAAGGAAACCCCATCAGACTAACAGTGGACTTCTTCGCAGACATTTTATAAGCCAGAAGAAAATAGGATAGCATTTTCTAAGGGCTGAAAGAAAATAAGAAAAAAAAACCCTATCAGCCAAGAATTTTATATCCTGTCAGAATGGGTTTTATAAATAAAGTAGAAATAAAGTCTTTCTCTTTTTTTAGAGACAGAGTCTCACTTTATCACCCCAGTACAGTGCTGTGGCGTCACAGCTCACAGCAACATCCAACGCCTGGGCTTAGGCAATTCTCTTGCCTCAGCCTCCTGAGTAGCTGGGATTACAGGCACCCACTACAATGCCTGGCTATTTTTTGTTGCAGTTTGGTCTGGGCCAGGTTCGAACCTGCCACCTTCAGTATATGGGGTCAGCACCCTACCCACTGAGCCACAGAGGCTGCCCAGAAATAAAGTCTTTCTTAAGACAATCAAATACTGAGAGAATTCATCAGAATGGTCCTACAGGAAATGCTCATAGGGTCTTAAACATGGAAATGAAAGGTCAATATTCACCACCGTGAAAACACGTAAAGATATAAAACCCACAGGTTTTACAATCACACAAAGGAGAACAATAATAGAATCAATGGCAATGTGACATAATTTCAGTAAACCACAAAAAGAAAAAAATTATAAAACAACTACGTAATAATTAACAATATTATGGGCATAGCGCCTCACATAACAATTTAACCTTGAATATAAATGGATTAAATGATCCATTTAAAATATACAGATTGGCAGAATGGATGAAAACAAGATCCAATTCTATGTTGCGTATAAGAAACTCACCTTGGGTGGTGCCTGTGGCTCAGTAAGTAGAGAGCTGGTCCCATATACTGAGGATGGTGGGCTCAAACCCAGCCCCTGCCAAACTGCAACCAAAAAAATAGCTGTATATTGTAGCAAGCACCTGTAATCCCAGCTACTCAGGAGGCTGAGGCAAGAGAATCACCTAAGCCCAAGAGCTGGAGGTTGCTGTGAGCTGTGACCTCACAGCACTCTACCAAGGATGACAAAATGAGACTCTGTCTCAAAAAAAAAAAGAAAAGAAAAGAAAGAAACTCACCTTATCCAGACACATATACAATGAAAATAAAGGGATGGAAAAAGATACTTCAAACAAATGGCAATCAAAAGCAAGGAGTAGCTATACTTACATTAGGTAAAATAGCCTCTAAATCAAAAGGAGTAAAAAAAAGACAAAAGCCATTATATAATGATTAAAAGGATCAATTCAGCAAAAAGATATACCAATACTAAATATACATTCAACATTGGAGCACCCAGACTTACAAAACAAATATTACGAGACCTAAAGAGGCAGAGAGAAACACAGTAATAGTGGGGGATACCAACACCTCATTCACAACACTAGACAGATCATTGAGACAGAAAATTAAAAAAAAAAAATAGTGGACTTAAGTTGGGCTTTAGACCAAATGTACTTAACAGATATTTATGGAACATTCTACTCAGCAACTACTGAATATACATTCTCTTCATCAGCACATGGGTCATTCTCCAAAATAGACCACATATTAGGCCTCAAAAGAAGTCTTAACAGGTTTTTAAAAATCGAAATCGTATCAGGTATCTTCTCAGACCCCAGTGGAATAAAGCTAGAAATCAAAATGAAAACTCTAGAAATTATACAAATACATGGAAACAAATTAAGACAGAAGTAGAAGTTTAAACATGTTTGAAGCAAATGAAAATGAAAACACAACATACCAAAACCTGTTGGCTACAGCAAAAGCAATGCTAACAGGAAAGCTATAGCATTAAATGGCTACATCAAAAAAGTAGGAAGATCACTAATTAGCAACCTAAAATTACACCTCAAGGAACTAGAAAAACAAGAACAAACCAAACCCAAAGTTAGCAGAAGAAAAGAAATAACAAAGATCAGAATGGAACTAAATGAAATAGAAACCAAAAAAACAGTATAAAGGATCAATAAAACTAAAAGTTGGTTCTTTAAAAAGAGCAAAATAAACCACTAGCCAGACTAGCCAAGAAGAGAGAAGATAGAAATAAACAAAATCAGAAATACAAAAGATTATCAGGGACTATTATGAACAACAAAACACTTACAAACTATAAAACCTGGAGGAAATGGATAAATTGTAAATCCTAGAAACAAAACTTCCAGAGATTGAACTCAGAAGAAATAGGCACTCCTAAACAAATCAATAATGAATGCCCAGGCTGACTCAGTAATAAAAAAAATCTCCCAGCAAAAGCCTGGAACCAGATGGATTCACAGCCAAATTCTACCAGACCTGCAAAGAACTAACACCAATTGTCCTGAAACTGCTTCAGAAAAACAAGGAGGGAATTTTTCCTCATTCTCCAAGGCTAATGTCACTCAGGCAAGAACACAACAACAAAAAAATACAGACCAATATCTCTGCTAAACACAGATGTAAAAATCTTCAACAAAATACTAGCAAATTGAGTCCAATAGCACATCTAAAGGATAATACACCATGATTAAGTGGGTTTTATACTGAGAATGCAATGATTGTTCAACATATACAAATCAATAAATGTGATATATCACATCAACAGAATTCAGTACAAAAACCTTATGATCAGCTTATGAGATACAGAAAGCTTGATAAAATGTAGTACCCATTCAAGGCAAAAACTCCCAACACACTAGACATAGAAGGAACATACTCCAAAATAATAAAGACCATATATGAGAAATCTACAGCCAAATCTTACTTAGTGGGGAAAAGTTGAAAGCATTTCCCCTAAGAACTGGAACAAGACAAGTATGTCTACTTTTACCACCCCTACTCCACATGGTACTAGAAGTCCTCAACAAAGAAATCAGTGAAGAGAAAAATATAATAGGTTCCAAACTGGAAAAGAGGAAGTCAAATTATCTCTATTTGGTGATTAAAAAGAGCTTATATTTGGAAAATCCTAAAGACTTCACAAAAAAACTCTAAGGTTTGATAAATGAATTCAGTAAAGTTTCAGGATACAAAGTCAATGTACAGAAATCAGTAGCATTTTTATACACCAATAACATTCTAGCTGGAAGCCAAACCAAGTACATAATCTCATTTTTATAATAGCTACTAAATAAAATAAAATACCTAGGAACATGTTTAACCAAGAAGGTGAAAGATCTCTACAAGGAAAACTACAAAACACTAATGAAAGAAATTGTAGATGACACAAACAAATGGAAAAACACCCCATGCTTATGGATCTGAAGAATTAATATCATTAAAATTACGATAGTGCCCAAAGCAATCTGTAAGTTCAAAGCAAAATGCCATTTTTTGTTTTTGCAGAATTAGAAAAAACAATTCTAAAATTTATATGTAACCAAAAAAGAGCTAGAAAAGCCAAATCAATTTTGAGGAGAGAAAAAATTAGCTGTAGGTTCATGTTCTATCTAAATCACAGCTTCACACAGCTAAATACCTGATTTCAAATTCTACTACAAGACATGGTATTGATATAAGGACAGACACTTAGATCAGTGGAGCAGAATAGAGAACCTTGAAATAAAGCCACATACTTAGAACTTTGACAAATCTTTGACAAAGTCAACAACAATATACACTGGGGAAATGATACTCCTTTCAATAAATGGTGCTGGGAAAATTGAATCTCCATATGCAGAAGAGTGAAACTGGACTACTATCTCTCTCCATATACAGAAATCAACTCAAAATGGATTCAAGATTTAAACGTAAGGATCTAAATTACAAAAATGCTAGAAGAAAATCTAGGAAAAACTCTCCTGGCCATTGGGTTAGGCCAGTGTTTTTCAACCTTTTTTATCTCATGGGACACTTGAACCTATAGTTAAACTTCTGCAGCACCCTTAAAATAATTATGTTGATAAAAAAAAAGAGGGAGAGTAAAAAAAAGAATATATTACTGTGCTTTGAACTTCTTTTGACGATAATTTAATTAATGATCTTTAAAAGTTTTCATGGTACAACCAAGATCCTCTCATAGCACAGCAGTGTGCCGGGCACACCAGTGAGACATCACCGATGTAGGCAATGAATTCATGACTAAGACCTCAAAAGCACAGGCAGAAAATACAAAAATAGACAAATAGGGCTTACTTAAACTACAAAGCTTCTGCATGGCAAAAGAAATAATCAGCAGAGTGGACCAACAACCTGCAGAGTAGGAGAAAATATTTGCAACCTATTAATCTGACAGGGGACTAATATCCAAAATATACACGGAACTCAAACAACAACAAAAACCAAATAACCCCATTAAAAATGTTCATGTCTAAGGACATGAATGGATATTTTTCAAAAGAAGACAAAGAAATGGCTGAGAAGCATATGAAGAAATGTTCAACATCACTAATCATCAGAAAAATGCAAATTAAAAGCACAATTATCTTCTACCAATCAGAATGGCTATTATTAAAAAGACAAAAAATAACAGATGTGGTAAGGATGCTGAGAAAAGGGAATTCTTATGCACTGTTGGTAGGAATGTAAATGAGTGCCATCTCTACAGAAAACGGTATGGAGATTCTCAAAGGACTAAAAATAAAACTGCCATACAGTCCAGCAATCCCACCCTGGGTATCTACCCAAAGGAAAATAAATCAATACTATAGAATCTCCATAGGTGACCACCTCCTTAAGTTGACCTAATTTTCACAGATCAGACATGCACCCTATGTACATATCAGTATAACAGGCCTGCCTCCTTATATTGACCACCTCCGTATGTTGACCAGTTTGTTACAGTCCCTTGTGTGGTCAAACTTACAGAGTTTCTACTGTATATTAAAAAGATACCTGTACTTATATGTTTTTCATAGCCGTATTTACAATAGCAAAGATATGGAATCAATCTATGTGTCCATCAACAGAAGATTGATAAATTAAGTGCAGTGTATATATACACAATAAAATATTCATCCATAAAAAAAGGAAATCATGTCTTTTGCTAAGCAACATATATAGAACTGGAGGCCATTATCTTAAGTGAAACAACTCAGATACAGAAAGACAAATGCCACATGTTCTCACTTATAATTGGGAACCAAATAATGTGTATACATGAAAACAGTATGGAATCATGGGAACAATGGAGAGTTGGAGGGGTGAAGAGAGGAGGGAGCTGCCGAGAGGTTGCCTGGTAGATACAAGTGTGCATTGCTATAGTGATGAATGCAAATTAGTGCAATTTCACTTGTATCCCATGAATGTATACAAATAAAAAGAATTAAAACAAAGCTATATAACTTGAAGAATGAGAAGGGGACAGGTGTTTGCTAAAAGCACTTCTTATATATGAAGTACTTACATACCTTATCTCTAGTGGGCACTTCAACCACATCAGCAGCTGTGGGGCAAAGGACAAGAGGAATCCTGGAGATTTATGGTGAACTCCTTGGTAGCCGATCAACAGGGTAGCTGAAAAAATGTTAGAGTGAAAGATGGGTAAGGATTCTGGGTGGATGGTTGATCTGGAAGGCATTTCTTAAGATCATAAACAGCAAAGAACAAAGAATTGGTTTGAGACGAGCAAGAAAGGCAGAGAAAGTTGGTTATGCAGCAGCTCCAGTGGAATATAGAGAAAAACAAGGATTTGGAATCCACAGATAATTTGATTCTCTTTGTCCACTTTCTGTTACATACAGGGGAAGTCTCTTAACCTCACTTAACTATTGTTTACTTATATGTGAATATAGGGTAAGAATATCTACCTTATGATTGTTGGAGGAGTTAATACAGAATGGCCTAGCTAGAATTTCTTAGAGAGGCAAAATCCATGGTTAAAGAGTGGAGTTTCACAGGTGAAATCAGACAGAAAACCTCTTGTGGGTTAAAGGGGGCCTTCCCATTTGTAAGTAAAGCATTTGAAAACACAGGGTTATTCTCAATATTTTTCCCTCCAGGGAAGAACAATACTATTGCAATACCCATTCTACCAGCAGAACCTGTTGAACCTGTACTCTGTGGCAGTATGGCCATTGGAGCAGTGTCACTAGCTGTTGCCAAAACCAGTGCCATGCTGGGCAATAATCCTCTGTATTTAACTATTGCACTACTGAAGCACAATCAGGTTAGTATCTGTGATATTCCATTACAAGGAGGCATGAGGATCTCCATGAGAACGAACCCTATTTCTCATTTTCCCTTGCTTTCTCCCTATTTCAGGAACAGCCATTAACGCTAACTATGCCTTTGCTGATGGTAACTCTGGTCAGCTGTGGGAAGTCATCACCTGGGAAGCTAAATCTGATGAAAGAAGTGATTTGTATACCGCATCCTGAATTATCAGCTACCCAAGTACCTTACGTTATCGCAAATAACTTTCTCTAAAAAAAGATAACCCCGTCATTGATGTGTTTTTAGTGCAGCTCCCTTGTGACACTAAGGGAGAGGGAATTAAAGATAAAATGAGAAAAGAATATTTTAGGAAATCAGGGAAGTGGAAAGAAAGCAAGTCCTCAAACAAAAGGGAAGCAATCTAGACGAACCTTAGATGTCTGCTTCATTGCAGAATTGACTCATGCTCTGACTCACAGAGAGGCTATGGACGAGGCACTGTAGAGAAATAGGGTTCGTTCTTTATTTACTCTGCACCCGGCACTATGGCAGCAGCAAGTGGAAGCTGGCACTTTCCTAGCAGCCCACTCTATTAAGGAAGAACTCCAGGCCTAGCAGATTGCCTGGCACACAAGTGACATTTAGAGCATATTTATAGAATGAAAGAATCCACGTTGCATCTTCACCATTCAGGCATGTGCAGCGTCTGTGCTGTCTTCAGTGCCCTGAAAGAGTCAATGCACCTCTTTAAATTCTTTGTGAAATATTCTACTCCTTAGGCATTGGGGAGAACTGAAGGTTCAAGTTCTATAGTAGATGTTTTTCAAAAAAGTAGAGGATGCTCCCCCCAATAATAAATTGAGTGATATGGCTCGGCGCCTATAGCTCAACTGGCTAAGGCACCAGCCACATACACCTAAGGTGGCGGGTTCGAATCCCCAGCCCAGACCCGCCAAACAACAATGACGGCTGCAACCAAAAAATAGCCGGGCGTTGTGGCGGGCGCCTGTAGTCCCAGCTACTTGGGAGGCG
>CAUYTI010056941.1:0-20023 GCA_963575145.1 Galago senegalensis | reverse complement strand
CAGGCGCCCGCCACAACGCCCGGCTATTTTTTGGTTGCAGCCATCATTGTTGTTTGGCGGGTCCGGGCTGGGGATTCGAACCCGCCACCTTAGGTGTACATGGCTGGCGCCTTAGCCAGTTGAGCTATAGGCGCCGAGCCTTTAGTTTTTTTTTTTAAGACAAGATCTTGCTCTGTCACTCAGGCTGTAATGCAGTGGTGTCGTCATAGTCCACTGCAGCCTCCAGCTCCTGGGCTCAAGGGACCCTCCTGCCTCGGCCTCCTGAGTAGCTGGAGCTACAGGTGCAGGCCACCATGCCCAGCTAATTTTTTCTTATTTTATATTATTTTTGTGTGTGTGTGTGTGGATACAGTATCTCTCTACCTTGCCCAGGATAATCTCCAAACTCCTACCCTCAAGTGATGCTCGTGACTCAGCCTCTAGAGTCTCTGGGGTTACAGATGTGAACCACCACACCCTCCCTACCTAAATGTAAACTTTTTCAGGGCAGGTACTGTATCTGATTTGTTTCTGTGTCCCCAGCAGAGTCCAGTACAGATCAGGGTCTGAATATACAAGCACTGAATGAGTGAATTAGAAGTACGGGCAGGATTAGGAGCCAGATCCTCCCTCAGCCATGGGTTTCTTGTTCTGAAGTTGTACTGGGTCAGTAAATCACTGTACATGCAAGAGCCCCATCACCTCCCTCCTGATGCAGGCCAATTGCTTCAGACCTGGAAAATGCATGGCCCACAGCAGCCCACCTGGCCATGGGGATTGTGGCTGTGACTTATGGCCAGCTCACAGGGGAAAAGTGTCTAGCATTGTAACAGGGCCAACAGGCCATTACTTGAGCCAATTAAATCAAATATTGGTATTTTTTTGAAACTATTATTTTAGGGAGGCTGTGTGGCAGAGGGGAATCAAAGTGATCAAAACTTCAGCCCTGCCTAGTGAGCTCCTGCTGCATTCTAGAGACTGGCTAGGTACTCTGCACTCCCTACTTTCCAGTGAGACTCCACTCCTTAATCTCTCCACCCACAATGCCAGAGCCTCTCACCTGGTCTCCTCTCCAGTTCTACACCTAGCAGCCAGAGTTAATATCTAGAATGTACTGCAGGTTGTGTCGCTCTCCTGCTTGAAACCTTCCAGGGCTCTGATCACTCTAAGAATAAAAACAGAGCCTACAAGGCCAGGCATGTCCTGACCTCTGGCCTCATCGCCATCTGGTCTCCTGCCTTGGGCTCCAGCCACTCTGATCTTCTGTCCCCCAGCTCACTGACTGTGCCCCTTCTTTGGGGTATTTGCATCCACTGTCCCCCTGCCCACTCTGATCTTCCCGTTGTGACTCCTGGTCCTTCAGGTCTCCCCTGGCCACCCCCACTCATTAGGCCCACACCCGAAGTCTCCCTCTGACACATCAGTGCTTTCTTCCTTCATAGACTTAACGCCATCTGAATTTACCGTATCCACTTTATTTCTTCACTCTTCTCCTGTCCCACCAGAACACACTCTTCTGGGAGCAGCAACTCTGTCTGTCTCTGGTCCCCAGGCCTCCAGGGTCAAGAACAGGGCTTGGCCCCTAGCAAGGCTGTGTGCACAGGTGTTGAACGAGTGGGTGGCTGGCTTCCCTACACACCCAGGCTGGTCGACAAGAGTCCATGCAGCCGGGTGACACAGTCAGCGCTGCATAGGAGAAGCTAATCCCTAGCGCGGAGACCGACAGATGGTGTGGAGCCCAGGGCTGAGGCACAGCTCCTATTAGTCTCTGTAAGTTTTGCTCAGAATAGGATTAGCATAAGTACCATCCCAGGCAAGTGGATAAGGTAAAACTCTGCAAGTTACATTCAGAGTTTGTTTCTTTTGCTGGGTTAGTCTAATTCATGACTAAGGCTGCTGCTTGGAGAGGCCAGCTGGGATTCCTTCTCAGTCACCTCTCCACATGGCCTCTCCAACCCCAAATCCAATCATCCACACCAGGCAGGAAGCCTTTTACTAGCCCCCATTCCCTCCGGGTGAGGCCCATTGCTTGATGATGGGGAAGATGAAGCTGGGGTAAGGGCAACTGTCACACAGCCCTCCCATGTAACCCTCACAGCAGACTTGCAGGGCAGGTAAGTATTGTCTTCATTTGACACATGAAAAAGTGATGGGGCAGGGGGTTAAATGACTTTCCCAGGGCAACTCAACCAGTAGGCCACAGACAAGTGCCACACTGGGACTGTGGGGCTGATGGGCCCGGCATTCCAGCATGGGCCAGCCTCCCGCTCTGGGGAAGCTGCGGGGCTCCTCCAGGGCCCAGGCTTCAGCCTCCGCCCATTCAGCAAGGGGCTGAGACTAAGGCAGGAGTCTGCCCTGAGAAACTCCTATTTCCTGGCTAAGAAGTTTCACTTGCCTTAACCGCTCCCTTCCCTCTGCAGCTCCATCAAGGAGCATTTAGCTTTGGGAGGAGTCATTTTCCACAAAGAAATAGAGTTCTTAGAAATCACTTTGTAATAAAGCTAACATTTTGGAGAATTAAGTGCTATGCTTGTGCTCAGTGCTTTATATGCATGATCTCAGTTTTTGAACTTCCATTAATAAAGAACCCCTAATACATTAAGAAAAAACAGATTGCAAAAAGTTATACAGTGAAAAGTAAGTCTCCTCCTCTCCTCCTCACTACCCCTCCCCAGAAACCACACTGTGACCAGTTCCTCCTATGTCCTGCGCTAAAAGGCCATGAATTACTATTGTGTCATTCAGGCCTCTCAGCAGTCCTTCAAGCATTCAGGTATTATTATCCTTGAATCACGTATTAGGAAACACAGGTTCAGAGACAGGAAGTCACTTTCCCAAGGTCACACAGCTTCAAGCAACAGAGCTGGGAGTTAGCTTCTGCCAGGCTGCCGCTGAAGGCCATGTGTTGAGGCCACTCTGCCTCCCACAAAGAGAACTGACTAGGTGAGTTGAGAAGCTGAGCTGGACAGATGGCTGGACACATTAACGGGCTTTAGCTCCCTACACAGGTCTTGCTGAATTCAGATTGGGGCCCCAGTAAAATGATAAATTGTGATCTGTCACAAACCTTTGAGGTCGTCAAGAAAAAGTGAAACCTCAAATCGCAGTCCTGAATGCTCCTGGTCATCAGTTCTTGCTGTCTGCTGCTTTCTTGCCCCTGTACGTCCTCGGTTTGCCACTCAGAGGCATCAGCTTGGGCAAACTGCTCAGCCAGTGTTTTTCAACCTTTTTTATGTCACGGCACCTTTGAACCTATAAACTTCCGCAGCACACTTAAATTTCGTTGATCCAAAAAAAGAATACACTTACTATGCTTTGAACTTCTTTAGAAAATAATTTAATTAATGATCTTTAAAACTTTTCATGGCACAGCTAAGATCCTCTTACGGCACGCCAGGGTGCTGTAGCACACCAGTTGAAAATCCCTGGTAAGGGAGGCTCTGGGAAGGGCGGGAAGGGCAGGAAGGGCAACTCAGCAGCCATAAAACCCGGTTGGGCCCCTCTGTGCCTCAGTGTCCTCATTTGTGAAATGGGAATAATTCCATCTAATTCAAAGGGTTGGAGGAATCCTCAAGCCAGGTAAAGAAGGCCAAAGGTCAGTAGCAAAGCCCCAGGCAAATGTCGTTATTTTTAAAATAACAATATAAGAAAATAGAAGTAAATTCAGTAAGCTGGCTTAATTCACACCTATAATCTGTTCCCTTCTTTCCATCCCACCCACCAGCTTGGCTTTGTAAAATCTTTCACAGTATATAAAATCTTTTCATCCAGCATCTCACTGGTCCCTGTCCAAGCCCTGTGGAGAAGGAATTATCATTCCTAGTGGTGAGATAAGGAAACGGAGGTAACAAGAGGGGAAATGACCTGGCCATGGTCACAGGGCCGGTGAGAGTGGTGTGCAGGCTCTCGGCTGGGCTCTGGAGGCTTGCTGTGATCCGGCCCCTGCCTCCTCCCCAAATTCACCTCCTGGCACTCCCTCCACACCAAAGTCTTTCCAAATGTGTTACCATTCCTCAAACAACGCTATGACTTCTCAACCCCTTGTCTCTGCCCCCTCTGCCAGGCTGCCCGGGCACTCCTGCCCATCCTTCATATCCTCCAGGGGCAGGTACCTGACCCAGTGTTTTCCCTGTTGTCATCACTCCTGTGCTGATCATTCCACAGGGTGGCTCAGGGCCCATGCGCTGGGGCCAAACTGCTGGGGTTACACCTGGCTCAGCCATTTACTGGCTGATTGATCCTGGACACGTTACTTAACATCTCTGTGCTGGAGGTGTTTTCTCAATGGTATGATGAAGGCACCTCCTGGGATTATTGTAAGGAGTAATATAAAGCAATAAGCACGAGGCCTGGCACAGAACCAGTGCTCAGTATGCGCTAGTTCCATCACTTTCTGTGGCTTGTATCAGTGATGCCCACCCTCGGCTAGTCCCTCTCCTGGGCACTCCTAGCTGACTCAGGTGCAGGCTCTGACCTCAGAACCCCAGGGAGGAGGGACGCTTATAAACCCTCCACGACAGGTCAGCCTCGGTGCTATAATCCTAGCACTCTGGGAGGCCAAGTAGATTGCTTGAGCTCACAAGTTTGAGAATAGTGAGCAAAAGTGAGACCTTGGCTCTACTGAAAATAGAAAAACTGGCTCAGTGCCTGTAGCTCATGCAGCTAAGGTGCCAGCCACATACACCAGAGCTGGTGGGTTCGAATCCAGCCCGGGCCTGCCAAACAACAATGACAACTACAACCAAAAAATAGCTGGGTATTGTGGTGGGGGCCTATAGTCTCAGCTACTTGGGAGGCTGAGGCAGGAGAATCGCTTAAGCCCAGGGATTGGAGGTTGCTGTGAGCTGTGATGCTACAGCACTCTACCCAGGGTTACAGCTTAAGGTTCTGTCTCAGAAAAATTAATAAATAAAAATAGAAAAACTGAGGCAAGAGGATTGCTTGAGCCCAAGTTGGAGATTGCTGTGAGCTGTGACACCACAGCACTCCACCCAGGGCGACAGCTTGAGACTCTCAAAAAAAAAACCCACGAGAATATATTCATTCTGACCAAGTGTCTATTGTTTTTTGTTTTGGTTTTTTTTTTTTGAGACAGAGTCTCACTTGGTCTTACCCTCCCTTCATAGAGTGCTATGGCATCTTAGCTCACAGCAACCTCAAACTCTCAGACTCAAGTGATTCTCTTGCCTCAGCCTCTCAAGTAGCTGGGACTACAGGTGTCTGCCATAACACCTGGCTATTATTTAGAGTTGGGGGTGGGGTGGGGAATCTCGCTCTTGGACAGGTTGGTCTCGAACTTGTGAACTCAGGCAATCCACCCGCCTCAGCCTCCCTAGTGCCGGGATTACAGGCATGAGCTACGACGCCCAGCTCTTTGTTTTTGCTTTTTTCTAACACACAATTTCCCTCTCATTCTGGGTAGAGAGCCGGTGACATAGCTCGCAGCAACCTCAAACTCCCAAGTTCAAGCAATTCTCCTGTCACACCCTTGTGAATAGCTGGGACTACAGGCGCCTGCCACAATGCCCGACTAGTTTTCTATTTTTATTAGAGATGGGGGTCTCGCTCTTGCTCAGGCTGGTCTCAAACTCCTGATCTCAAGCTATCTACCCACTTCAGCCCCTAGACTGCTAGGATTACAGGCAGGAGCCACTGCGCCCAGCCCAGTCTCAGTTTTGTCTACATTTTCCTGTGCCTGTATTCATGGGCCCAGGACCATGTGCGACATCCCTTCTCACCAGAGGTGGCCTGGATCCTCTGTCCGACCCCACTGAGCGTCTCATCCATGGGGAATGGTTTCGTCAGCTCCCCCTTCTCTCCACGTTAGCCCCAGAGATAGGCTGTTCCCAGAGTGCGAGGAAGACACTGCCGCAGGACAATTTATCTCCCTGGGCTGCTTCCCCAGCTGAGATTTATGGCTGTGCCTGTCACAGTGACCCTGCAGGCTCAATTACAGATGTGTTTCCAGGCTAGACTGGGGCAGGAGCCTGCCTGGATTTGCCAAGTGGCCCCGAGGGAAAGCCACGGGCCCTGTCAAACCTGCATCTCAGAGAACCTGGGGCCCATTTAACTGCCCTGCTTGTTACACCTGGGGAAACTGAGGCCAGACACAGGAAGGTGTGTTTGGAAGCTCCCACCAGGGCAAACAGGCTCAGTGTGGAGTCTAACGCGGGCCCCCGAGTAGCATCAAGGAAGCTGATTTGACAATACGTGAGTGTATGATTTCATTACCACACCAACAGCTTTCTTCTTATATAACAAAAATGTTTACTATAGAAACATGCTGTGACGTGTAAACCACAAGCAAAATGTTGCACTTCCATAAACAGACCACATTCTGTCCCCACAACACATTAAAAATGCAGTAGGTGCAACCTGAACATTGTCTGGCTTCACTGGCCTATAATTACAAAATGAAGGCCCATTTTTGCCCAAAAGATAATGACCTCTGAGCAGAAGCTTCCTGAAGTCCCCAAGAGTAGCCACAAACCGGCCTCTCCATTGCAGTTGCCGTAAGACATTTTCCTGTCCCTCCCCTCCAGCTGTGGCTCCTTTTCCATCAATGTCCCCAGTTAGTGTGGCCCTTAAAAGGAGCCCCACTGATGCTGCTGTCAATGGTGCCTGCGGGGGGCGGGGGGCAGTGTCAGGCCCCAGGGAGCCATCTCCTGGTGCTCCACTCTGTCTTTTCTCTGGACATCACCACCCCAGGGCAGCAGGGGCTGAGCTGGGCCCCCCGGGAGGGGGGGGGGAACACGGGCCTTTGACTCCCGATCTTACGAATGCAGAGTGGAATCTGACCAACCTGGGTGCTTCTTGTGGATTGATAACAGCTGAGAGTCCTTGGCCAGGCCACTTCCCTCTCTGAACCTGAACAACCTCAACAGTGACATACAGGTGATAATGCCCACGTAGTGGGGTGCTTTTTGTGAAAAATCACATGAGGTCAGATGTACACATGAATGGCTGGGCTGTTTCCATGATTATTATGATTATCCTGTCTGAGGCTGGGTTCCTCGAGAACAGTGGTTCTCAACCTTCCTAATGCCACGAGCCTTTAATACAGTTCCTGTGAGTCGCGACCCACAGATTGAGAACCGCTGCTCTAGAAACAGAGTCTGAGACGACAGAGAGGGGGGAGACAAAGGGTGTGTTATCAAAAGGGTTTCTGTTGTAGCCTGCCGGGGCTCAATTCCACTAAGGAATTCTGGATAATAGTGTAAACATGCCTCGAGGTCCCTGTCAAGGGGTGACGGGACTGAGGCGTGTATCCGCCAGTCAGTGGGTGGCACCTACTGCAGGAAATGGACATCAGCTCGCTGGCAACTGTGCTGTGCCCCTGCCAGGCCTGGTGGGCTCTGAGGCCAGAGAAAGTCTTTAAGCAGAGTCACAAGGCCTGGCACGTCAGGTCAGCATGCACAGAAATGGTGACCACCAAGGGGCACAGCGGGACACTCCCAGCACCCACTGCAAATATCACTTCATCTGAAAGACAAGATGCTAAAAGCACAGCAGGAAGGTAAAGACTCCTTGAGATCTCATTCCAACTGCCACCTCCAAATTGACTAGGTGCTATTTCTGGTCCTCAGTTTCCTCTTCCCTTGAGGATCAGATCTTGAGGTCCCAATTAGCTCTCAGAAATTCATTAATTCCTGGGGCTTTTTGATTGAACCTCACAGCCCCCATCAGGAGGAGGCAGGAAGAGCCACGGGGATTCTCCTTGTTCAGCCCTCAGGACCTTCAGGCTCAGAAGGGACGTGACTAGGCCAGCGATTCACAAGGTCTAGTCCCTCGACCTGCAGCGTCAGCATCACCTGGACACCTGTGAGAAATGCAAATTCTTGGACCCTTCCCTGGAACTGCTAGCTCAGAAACTCTGGGGGTAGGACCCAGCAGTCCGTATTTAACAATCCCTGATTCTGATCCTGGCATACTCAGGTGTGAGGCCAATGTGTGACGGCAGGGGAAAGGCCAAGCCGGAACTAGAATCCAAGTCTCCGTGGTTCTCCTAGGTTGTCCTCTGATCTCAGCCTTCCTCTGAGCTCCACACCCACACCTCTAACTACTCGGAGGGCGGTTCTACCTAGATGGCCCAGAGGCAGCTCCAACTTGCAAGGTCAGAGGATACAGGAGTAAGCCTGGCTTTCAGCTCACCGAGTGTCTGAGCTTCTCCCGGACGCCTTTCCCCTCCCACTGGATGCGCCTGGGGTTTATAAAAAGTTCCAGCTTGTGGGGAGGGAAAGAACACGGCTTTGGAGTCCTAAACATTCTGGCAGGAAGCTTCCAGTTAGCCTTTCTCAGCTACTTGCCAGAGCCGCTTACAAACAGGGGCATCAGTCAGCGTTTCCTGAGGTCAGAGCTCTTTCCTCTGCAGAGCCTGGATCACCGCACCACATAAGGGCTGGTCCTGGTTAGGGTTGGGGGAGGGTGCAGCCAGAGAAGGAGTCGTGACAGATCAAATGCCAGGGGTTGGGGGCACCCAGCCAAGGCCACTCAGCCAGATCTGGGCCTCCTGACCAGGGCCCACTGCACAGAGGAGGCCTTTTGCCTCATGCACTCCACCCCAAGAGCCTCTCGTTCAGGTTACCTGGGATTGCCCCGCCTTTGCACCATTCTGGCTCCACGCTCACGGGTACTGTGCTTCCTGGCTTGTGCCAAGCCTAGGCTGGGTGCCAGGGATACAGAGGTGTGAGTCAGCTTCAACTCCTGTTCTGGAGCCACTACTGAGCTATTCCTGGGCACCCTCCCACCTCACTCAGGGCCCATGCTCCTTCCACTCACTGGTCAGCCCACTGTTCCCCAGGCTCGTTTGTGGCTCTTCAGGGCTTCTTACCTGGCCTCAGCCTTCTGAGCCCACCATCACCTCCTGTAGTCCTGACAAATGGCCTGGCCTCCTATTCCATAAAAAAATAAGAGCATCACATGAAGCTCCCTGCCAGAACATGAGCTGCCCTGCTGGGTTCCCAGATGTAAGTACGGTCAGATCAGTGTCCATCCTCCCCAGTGCTCTGGCCCCTGCTTCCCGCCCTGAGACAGGCTCTCTCTACCTCCACTGTCCACCTTCCCCCCCACCAGCTTCTCCCATCAGTGTTTAGATGCACTCACAGCCCTCCCATCTAAACAAGCAAAACCAAACACAGTCAGCTGGACGCAGTGGCCAACTGTAATTGCAGCACTTTGGGAGGCCGAGGTGGGAGGATTACTTGAGGCCAGGGGTTCCAGACCAGCCTGGGCAACATAGTGAGACCCTGTCTCTACCAAAAAAAAAAAAAAAAAGTATGTATTTGTTTTATTTTTTTTTTTTTGAGACAGTCTCTCTATGTCACCCTCAGTAGAGTGCTATGGCATCACAGCTCAGAACCACCTCAAACTCTTGGGCTTAAGTGATTCTCTTGCCTCAGCCTCCCAAGTAGCTGGGACTACAGGCACCACCACAATCCCAGCTATTTTTTGTTGCAGTTGTTATTGTTGTTTAGTTGGCCCGGGCTGGGACCCTCCAGCCTTGGTATATGTAGCTGGCACTGTAACCACTGTGCTATGGGCGCTGAGCCTATTTATTTATTTATTTATTTATTTATTTTTGGAGACAGAGTGTCACTTTCTCACCCTGGGTAGAGTACTGTGGCATTATAGCTCACAACAACCTCAAACTCTTGGGCTCAAGTGATCCTCTTGCCTCAGCCTCCCGAGTAACTGGAACTATAAGCATCTGTCACAGTGCCCAGCTAGTTTTTCTATTTTTAGTGGAGATGGGGGTCTCCCACTCTTGCTCAGGCTGGTCTTGAGCTCCTTAGCTCAGGCAGTCTACTAGCCTTGACCTCCCAGAGTGCTAAGATTATAGGCATGAGCCACCATGCCCAGCCATACAAAAATTTTTTTTTAATTAACTGGCCTGGTGGTGTGCAACTGTAGTCCTAGCTACTTGGAAGGCTGAAGTGGAAGGATGGCCTGAGCCCAGAAGTTCAAGGTTATAATGAGCCACAGGCACTGTCTTTTGACCTGAGCCACCAAGTGAGACCCTGTCACTGAAAAAAGAAAGAAAGAAAGAGAAAAAAAGAAAGAGAAAGAGACAAGAAAAAACCCACACAGACAACAGACAGAAACCAGGATCACCATCCACTAGTCAAGCCCTTCCCTCCACCCCCTCTTCTCCCCTCCAGGGACAAGCACCTCCTTGCCTCCCTCCTGCTCTCAGCCAAGCTTCTCAAGGGAGCTGTGACTATCAGTGTCTCCCGCTCATCACTTCTGCGCTGCCTTGGTCCTGCCTTCACTTGCCCCATCCTCATTCTCAAATATAAATCACAGCCCTCAGCCCTGTCCTAGACTGGTGGCTGCAACGTCACAGGCTCTTCTTGTGTCCTCTCTCATACGCTCCTAGGTCTTGGGCTTTTGTGGACTCCTCTTCATTCAAACAGGACTTAAGCGGCTATCTTTCTTGTGTCGGTCACTGTTCTTGGCTCTGGTGACTCAGTGCTGAACAAGATGGTCAGGACCCGCCTTCAAAGCGTGATGGGGGCCTGCTGTGACCCCCTCTGCTCTCCCCACCAACCCATGCTGTCTCTCAAGAATCTCAGCTACACGTTGGTGACGGCTGAGCCCCTGTCTTCTGCCAGCCCTTCCTCTTGAGCTCCACACTCACACCTCCAACTACTTGGAGAGGAGGATTCTACCTGGGTAGTCCACCAGCAACACAAATGTGCAAGGTCCTAACCAAACTGGTGTGTTCTCCTGAAATTTCCCTTCCTCCCCTATGAAGAAGAATGGGGCCGCCCTCCATGTAACTCACAAGCCATAAACTTGGAAGACATTTTTCACTCCTCTCCCCAGCCTCTCCTTACAACCATCTGCCTTGTAAAATCACGGTCTTTGTCCTTCCTGTGGCCAGTACCCTAGGCCCACATCTCTGACACAGCCCCCAGCCCATCTTCCAAATCCAGTCTTGTCCCTTCCAAACCATTGCACAGACACAGCTAGAAAGATCAAATGTGAGCCTGAACAGCCCAGTGGATGAATGGATATACAACTTGTGTGTGTATCCACCATGATACAATCCATAAAAAGGAATGACGTACACACCCCAGTGCTGATGACCCTCAAAAACGTTAAGCTGAGTGAAAGAAGCCAGACAGGGAAGGTCACATATCACATGATTGTATTTGTACAAAACATCCAGAAGAGATAATCCACATGGACAGACTGGTGGTCGCCAGAGGCTGGAGGAAGAAAGGACGGGGAGAAACCGGGTTTGGCTTTGGCACGATGGAAATGGTTTGAGATACTGATGCACAATATTGTGAACCAAATGCCACTGGCTTGGTCACTTTAAACAGGTTAGTTTTATGTTATGTGAATTACAACTCAATGAAATATTTTCTTTTAGATAAATCTGGCCCTGTCAGTACCTTTTCAGTTCCCTAGAATGGCCTCACTGGTTTCAGGATTAAGTTCCAGCTCCATGGTCTTGTTTGCACCCCAGGCCCTCCGGGGCCCAGCTCCCCACTCCCCCTCAGGCCTTATCTCCTGCCACTCCCCGCACACATTCCACACCCCCCACCACCACCACTTACGTTGGCTGCACAGCCTACCGTCTTCTCACATGCTCTGGGCCTTTGCACTTGCTGTTCTCTCTGCCTACGACACTTTTCTCCATTTCTCCACTTCATCCTTTAAAACTATGCTTGGGGGTGGAGTTGAAACACATTCCTCTTAGTAAAGAATGGAAAAGCAAGTATCCAATGTACTCAATAGTGATATGAAGCCAGGAGATGAACTCATACACACCCATACATACAAGAGAAAAACTCAATTCAAGTTGGGGGAGGGAGGAGAAGGGAGGAGAACTGCTGTGCTCCCAACTAACGGGCTCACCTCCTGGGTGCAGGACACAACTACAACAGGGACTTTACCCAACAAATCCTGTGTTCCCTCATATTAATCTGAAATTAAAAGAAAAAAAAGAAAGCTGTGCTGGAGATTATTTTCCCTAGGGTGTCTTTTGTCCCTCCCCCGTCCCCAGGCTGGGACCTCTGGGCTCCCTCCCCTCGCAGTGGTATCCCTGAGTGCTGTCATCTGTTCAGGTGCTGTCCCCACCCCCGGCTGTGGCTGCGTGCTGCCCAGGAACCTGACTGGTCTAATGGATGTTTGTGCCGGACAGAGGAAAGGAAGAGGACTGGTGGGGGTGACGAAGGGGGCTGTGGCCTCAGCCTAGCAGGAGAGTAAGACAGAGCAGGAGGTTGAGACAGAGGACAGCAGCCCACAGAGGAGGGAGCATCCTGTCCCTGAGCCCAGCAGCCTCCTACAGGTGCGGGCCTTGAGAGGGCAACATCCTAATTGTAGAGGTGGGACCCAGGGAAGGCAGGTGAAAACACAGGGGGGGAGGTAGAGTGGGGGGCAACTGAGCCTTGCAGAGCACAGACTCATAAGCCGCCCTTCAAAGCCCCAGAAGGCTTCACAGAGCTACCCACGTGTGGAAACCCAGGCTGTAGGGCAGAGGCCAGATGTAGGGGTCTGAGCCCCCATTCTGTCTTTACCCACAGTCACACAGCACCACAACCACCACACACTCCATCACAACCACCACAACTCACACACATCATCACAACCACCACACATCGCAACTCACAGACCCCATCACAACCATCACACCTCACAACTCACACCCCATCACAACCACCACACACTCTACCACTCCCCCTACACACATACGCACACAGCCTCACATTTACCCCATCATCACTCTCCCCAGAGCACAGGTAGAAAAATCCATGGGTACAGGTCAAGTGATGATTACAAGTGTCACAGCAATAGGGGCCAGCGTGTGGCCTTGTGAGCAGGGCTGAAGAGCCTTTGACTTCACCCTGAGGGCAATGGGGAGCCTCGGACAGGCCTGCACAGAAAGATCTCTTGCTGCTGTGTGAGCAGTGTAAGGGGCCTGAGCTGGCCATGGCCAGCCTGCCCAGACAAAATCCTTAAAGGACATGAAGGGGACCCCACAGCTCCTGCAGTTCAGGGCAAGTAGGAGCGTGTGTCCCCAGGCTGGTGAAGCAACTACCCTCAGGATCTGGAACCTGGAGCCAAGTCATTCTTGCTCATCCTTAGATGGGACTGGACTTGTGGTCTGGCCATGGTCTGGATGACCTCAGGGCAGCAGCTGGAGGCCACAGGGCCAGGGCTGGCTGGTGGAGGCAGTGGGGATGAGAGGGAAAGAGCAGACTGGAGGGAGGGTGGGCCATGGGGTGTGAGGGGGAGGAAGGACCTAAGGCCAGATGGGGCTCTGGCAGGGGTGATGGTGGGCAGTGAGGCCATTCACTGAGACCACAGAGGAGGAAGAGGCTCAGGAACATGATTCCACCTACACCTGGTGGGACAACCTGGCACTATCGTCCACAGCAGCGGATGGGGAGGCTGCACCAGGAGTTGGCTCTCAGTGGAGACCCAGACCAGGAGTCACCAAATGCCACGGAGACGGCAACAAAACCCCCAGGATGGTGGAGACTGTCTGGGGAGTCTGTAGCTGTGAGGCCCCTGCTGGGGTGAGGGGACTGGGCCTCCTCTGACCCTGCAGACCAAGTGAGGCTCCCAGGAATTCCACCCATCGGTCCCCTTCTACACTTGCATACCTGGGGTGACCAACCTGTCCCAGCCTGCCCAGGACTCTCTTGATTTAAAACTGAGGCCCAGACAAGCTGGGGCAGCTGGGGCTCCCCATTGCCCTTCACTGCTCTCAGGTCTGAGGTCTCCCTGCCTGGAAACTGGCACCGCTTAGATGTGGTGTCTGTCAGGGACAGACTTTCCAGATGCCCCAAGCCCTCTTCCCCTCTCTATCTTTCTTTCCAGGGTGTCCCTCAGCTCCCCAAAGATGTCACACATTCCTCCTTAGGTCCTCATAAGGTGGCGATGTGTCCAGTGCCCACCCAGGCCTCCGTCAGGTGGGCAGAGGGGTCTGGAGCCCTGAGCTGGGCTCAGAGCCCAGCTCCTCCACCCTCTCAAGGCCACGGTGCACATGGGCCTGCTCCTCTTCCAGGCATTTACACACTCAGACTACACACTCAGACGGGCTGTCCTGCCCAGAGGGACACAAACAGCCCCCACCAAACCAACACAGCCCTGCAGGAATACTGAGCAGAGCCAGGAGAGACGGAGGGGCCTCAGCTACAGTCCCCTGTAGAGACAGCACACGCGTGTACACACCTATACACACATACCCACGTCCTGCCTCCTGCAGCCCCTTAGTCTTTGCTGAGGCCAAACTTCCCCTCCCAGCCCCCTTCCTCCTCACGCTCCCTCACAGCCCTGTGGGGCATCAAATGAAGTACTGGGGGGAGATGGGGATCCGTAGACTGAAGTGGCTGGGGGCTGCAGTGGGGGTGACATTAGACCCATGGGGACATATGCAAACACATCTGCCTGCTCAGCAACACACAACCCTCACCCCTATGCCCCAGCCTCACACCAGGGAACCCGGCATAGGGACACACGGATCCACAGCACACAGGGCACAGGGCTGGTTCAGACACCTGACACTCATTGGGCCCCCCTTCCAGGGTCCCCTTAGGCTGTAAAACTGAGCCAAAAGCAGGTTTACCCAGACCTCTAGACTGACCTCCAGCCAGCCCCAAGTTCAACTCTGCCTGGGAGTGTGCTCCTGCACCCCACTCACACCCTGAGCCTGGTTCCAGCTCCATCCACACTGGCTGCGGGGCACCAACAAGATCCCCCTCTCCCTGACCTCTCCTTTGCTCCCCAAGCTTGCATTTTCCTGTCAGACCTTGAAGGGGCCTTGAGCGATCCTGGAGAGAGACCTGGGCAATGAGGGACACACTGGGTTGGGGGCCAGCACACTTATGTCAGAAGTGCCTTTCTACCCCGACTCTCTGGGTGACCTTGGACACCCCAGTGACGCCTGTTTGTAAGGAGCACACCAGAGGCAGATGGGAACTCTGCTTCCTCTGTAACACAGGGAAGGGTGTGGAGGGGGAGAAGGGGTGAAAAAAAGGTTTCCATGACCCTGCAGAGCCGTCTGATGGTGGGGGCTGCACCTACCAAGGAGATGGGGGCGAGTCGCTGTCAGAGCCCACCCAGCTCCTCCCCCACCACTGCCATGGGCGGGGCACCCATCCCTGGAAGCCCCTTCACTCTACCAAGGTGCTCGGGGATCAGGGAGGAGTGGGTGTCCGGGATCACAGCTGGGCGCTGGTGTTGTGCACACCTGTGTAGGGGAGGGTGTCTCTCCAAGGGGACAACAGTGTGTGCAAAACCACTCAAATGGTGGTTTGGGTTTGAATCCCAAAGACCCCTGTGGGCTTTATTACCTGGTCTAAGTTCTCCGCCTTTCCGTGCCTCAGTTTCCTCATTTATAAAATGGGGATTATGATGATAATAATAACTAAGTGATGGCCTAGGTCTCACGGGGCAAAGGGATGATGCAAGGAAAGCGGTCAGCTGAGTGGCTGGGGGCACGTGGCTGCCTGGTGGCTATTTCCCACACGCCCCTGGCACTGTGTGTTCATTCATTCTTTTTCATTTGTTCACTGACTCCATCTCTGCTCCAGGCCAGCCTGTGCTGGGGACGGAGCACTCAGAAATGAAGTGGACAGGGTCCTTGATCCTGGAGCTTCCAGAGTGATGGGGGAGGTAGCACCTGACACTGATGGTGAGACACGTGTCAGAGCGATGTCTGGGAGACGGAGGATGAGGAGCCCTCTGGACAAGAAGGCCACCACCCCTGGGTCCCCATGCTTGCTGTGTGCACTAGCCCTGCGGGAGCTTTCCCTGTTCCTGAGCTGCTGCCTGCTTTTCTGGCTCAGGTTTCATCACCCGCTCAGGGCGCCTTCCACTCTGCTCTGCAGAGCAGTAGCCCTGTGGCCCAGCTTAGAGATGCTTATCAGCACCCTCCCTCCTCCTCCTCCTCCCTGATCAGAGAGGAGCTTTTTTTCTTTTCTTTCTTTCTTTGGTGGTTTTTGGCTGCAGCTGGGTTTGAACCCACCACCTCTGGCATATGGGGCTGGTGCCCTACTCCTTTGAGCCACAGGCACTGCCCAGAAAGGAGCTTTTAATTGACAGTGGCCCACATGTGCAGTCTCCAAGGATTACTGGTTTCTAGTCCTGGTCCATCATCAACTCACTGCGTGACCTGGAGCACACAAATTCACCTCTGGGGACTCAGCTTCGCCCTCTGTAAAACAGGCAATGCCTCCTTCTCAGGACATGGCGGGCAAAGGGCAGAATGTCTGCGGAAGCACTCAGCATGTCTAAGCTGCTGCGCTCCTTTACCAGCAAGTTCCTATTCAAACGGTTTCCTTCCTTCTCTCTTTTGGATGTGCGCCCAAAAGGTATGAACACCCCCCACAGGCTTTGGGCTGTACGTACCTGGAGCTCTGTGTTTATCTGTGAAGCAGTTTCTGTTTGTTTGTGTTTAATTTCAAAGACAGAGAGACTCCCTCAACCGGGTTATGTGGGTGGAGACTGGTCAACAGAGCTGCCAGGGGAATCCCAAGGGTTCAGGTGGTGATCACCCCCCACGGAGATCAGGCAGAAACACAGCCCTTAGGAAGGAGAAAGGGCAGTGAGATTGCCCCACAGGGACCAGGGGTCCCTTGGAGTCAGGCGGCCTGAGTGTGAGTATGAGTCCCCTGGGCAACCTCAGGCCAATCATCTTCTCTCTGGGGCTTCAGCTATAAGACCAGTTTATAGGATTTATGATTTGGGGAGCCTCTTATATCCTGAGGAGTGCTGGGGGTAGGGAGCAGAGACCAAGATCTCCCAGGCCTTGGCCTTGCTGTGTGGGAACTCCTCCTCCTGCCAGGCCCTGTCTGGCCTCATTACCTCTGACCTTTCCTTCCCACTCTGTACTGCAGCCACCTGGTGAACCCAGAGTTTCCCGAGCCCCCCAGATCTACACCCCAGACACCCCATCTGGAATCCCCTTCTTCCCTTACCTCTCTCTCTTTTCTCCTGTTCAGTGTCTCTTTCAGGACCCACCCAGGCACCACTTTGAAAGGTGTAAGTGGTGGCACCCAGAGATGAGGCCACAGCAGAGATGTTCAAGCCAAGTCTATTGAAAGGGGAGGGTCACCTGCCTGGGCAATGCAAAGGTGGCGTCTGCACCTGGGGCAGGTAGAGGTCACTTTTATAAGGGGCAGTGGGGAACAGGAGACATTCCTCAGCTTGTTTGGAAAGTTAGAGTCTTTTGACAAGAAATTCTCCAGGTGGTAGCTGGATCCTTTGTCTTAGGAGGGGAGAAGGGAGAGGAGGGGGACAAGGTGAGGCCCCCACACACCTCTTTTAGGTGGACTTTCCTGTCCCCAGGCAGTGTTGGGGCTTCCTTTCAGGCCACAGCACTCATTTGCTTTGTGCCACTGTTGGTTTATGGGCAGGTCTCCCAAATCACTCACATTTGCCACTGCCTACTCAGCACACACTGGGTTCAGGGCCTGCCGCCCAAAGGCATGAATAATTATCTCTGTAGCGTCCCTCTGTTGGTGGTGGGGAATTGGGAGAGTCCACATGGTTTCATAGAAAATATCCCAGAAGGAAGTGGGCCCAAGTCCTGGCTCCAACACTTACTCCCTCACAATCCAGCTGGATGGTCTCTGGGAAGCCCCTCAGTCCTGCCGAGCCTCAGCTATCTCAGCTGCAAAGTGGGGTGATTGTGAGGATTAGAGAGGGCACGTGCCCAGGGCCCAGGGACTGGGAGCCACTTGCTGTGAAATCTCTGCTGCTGCCAGCAATCCCAAGAGCCATGTCTGGGGCCCTTCATAACATAGTCCTGGAGCTGCAACCAGGGAGGCCCTGGGTAGCTGAGAGGTATAGGCCCGGGTGAGGCCAACTTGCTCAGAAAGTCGGAGCTGCCTTCCTGGAGGTGCCTACCACCCCCAGAGCCAGCAGAGGGCAGTGAGCCCTGCTGATTTTCCGGGAAGGAAGCCAGCCTCGTGGAACTTTGCAGGGGGTCACCAGGCAGCGGGGCCTGGGTTGGCCACTGCATGTTCTGATCCCTGCGTGGGTTCCTGGAAGGTTTGGGGCTCCTGTGATGGGGCAGCAGTTTAGTTGGGACCTCTCTATGACATCTAGAGACCTGAACTCACACGATAGCCTCTGAGTGGGACTGGGTCTTACTGGTCAACGTGTACCTGGCCCTGGGCTCTGCACCATGAAATGGGTGAGAGTCGGTGGTTAGGAGCAGGGCCTCTGAAATCGGGCCGCCTGGTTTGAGTCTCTTGGCTGCACCCTCCACTAGCGACATGACCATGGAAAGTAGCCACCCTCTCTGAGCCTCAGTTCCTCTGGCCAACAGCTTAAACAATTAATACACGCGATGTGTCTAGTACAATTCCTGGCTCTTAGCATTAGTCCTCACCTAATGGGAGCAATTAGCTGTGACCTCAAGCAGGTATCACTCAACTTCTCAGCAACTCAATTCCCTCGTCTTAGAAATGGGACCCATAGGATCACCCATCTCATGTTGTTACAAAGCTTAAATGAACTAATTCATGATTCTTAGACCAATAGCCACTACAAAGGATTCCGCAGGAAAACCTGACTTGTATTTGTTAGAGCTACAAGGTGAGCCATGGTCATTATGTGTTTTCCTCATTGTCCTCCTAACACACTCTACTGTGACAGTGACATCTGGGCTCTGTGGACCAGCGTACCGCCTGGGTTCTAATCCTGCCTCTACCATTTCTTAGGAGAAATAATAATATTTACTGTTTAGAGAATCAAATGAGAAATAAATGCAAATACAAAACAAAACAAAAATGCCTGGTGTAGAGTAAATTTCAATAAATGTTCCAACTATTGTTCCTAATATACAGATGAGGAAACTGAGGCTAAAGGAGGTTACAGGCTCTTCCTGAGCATGCACAGACTCTGAGGGGCAGTAACCCCCCATCTCCTGACACCACCTGTGCTCAGTGCTCCCTGGAGCTTAACGCCTCAGCCCGGGTCCTGGCTTGTGGTGGGTGCTGGGAATTGCCTCTGGTGGGAGTGCCAGACCCAGGCCACTCAGTCAGGAGGTGGCTGAGAAAGACTGGAACCTCAAGCAACTCCCTGTGCCAAACTGATTGACTTGCCAATAGTGTATCAGGTGCCAACCGATCAAGAGCCTCTCTGCCTGGTAAGCTGTGTCCCAGGTAGAAGCGAATGTCAGAAAAATATAGTCACTTGCTTCTCTTGGTTGCCTTTGTTCTGAAGCCAAGGGCGATGCTTCTACAGTCATTCTGAGAGAAGAAGCTGGTGCCCGCTTGGTGCCTTGGTAACTTCCCAGCCTGTCTTTCCGGCTTCACCCCAACATACCTCCCTGCCCCCTTCTGGCTTTTTCTTGCCTCTTTGGGTTAGCACGTGCTGTTTCCCTGCGCCTGGGATGCCATTCCCCCTCCTCTGCCTGAGTCTTTCCTCTGCGCCTCTCTAGCACTTAACACGAATTGAATCATTCATCTTAACGTGTCTTGTTCCAAACAGCCTTTGAGAGCAAAGCACTTTGCTTCTCTTTTTCAAAAATTTGTCCAGGGAGACACAGCCTTTAATGAAAATGAAGGTGTCATCCCCACCTTGTTTATCTCTGTGCGCCCCTCAGTCTCCATGTGGCCTGGGGATCCACTGGTCACTCTCTCCTCTCTCCTCCCCGCTCTGCGCCCTGGGCAGGCTGGCCACATTCACTGTACCCACTGCCTGAGAGGTCAGGAGACCAAGGTCACGCTCCCTTCCCTGTGGGGGCCCCTGGAGGACTGTGCCCCTCTGCAGAAAAATACGTGTCTCCTCACCCTTCAGACCTGAGGATGGTAAGGACTTCCCACTGTCACAAGCTCCCATGTGACTTCTCTAGGCTCTGCCCACCCATTTGTCAGTCTTTCCTGTATTAAACTCTCTTTAAATTCCTTTTTTTTTTTTGAGACGGAGCCTCAAGCTGTCCCCCTGGGTAGAGTGCCATGGCATCACGCTCACAGCAACCTCCAACTCCTGGGCTCAAGCGAGTCTCCTGCCTCAGCCTCCCAAGTAGCTGGGACTATAGGTGCCCGCCACAATGCCTGGCCATTTTTTGGTTGCAGCC